>CH002883.1:1673015-1716722 GCA_000149265.1 Ciona savignyi
AATTCAATACGAGTCTTTTTACCCAAAAGTTAATTTATTTGCACCCGTAGTGGCCGTAACTTTCGACTGGTGAGGTAAAACAGATTTCGAGTAAGGAAGATTCTTCATTGGTTCCTTTCTATGTTTGAAACAAAAAACCTTTGTCTCGAATGAAAGATTCGACATCTTCATCCTACTCCACAAAAATCCTATCCTAATCCTTGTCCCGGTACATATGTTTGAAACATAAAACTAAGCGGTGTGTGTGAAAATTTGTGGATGTTAGCCAATAAAAAACAAGTTTCAGCATACCACCGGTAAACCACATAAATACCGATTTAGGGGTTTGGGCTTAAAGATGATTTACCTAAACCAGGTTTAGACGTAAACAAGGTCGCACATCCTTAGGGAATCGGAAAGAATTTTTTATATTGGGTTGGGTATTTTTCAGCCTTATCCCCGTACATATGTTTGAAACAGAAAACATTGCACAAACCTGCTGAGACTGGGGGTTCCCTGGTCGATTGCGGCCACAGTGAGAGAGTAGCGGTCGACGGATTCCCTGTCAAGTTCCCCTGCCACACATATCTCCCCGAACACCTGCGTCCCCGGCCCGTCTATGGTGCGAATCTTAAACACCTTGTCAGTGTTGCCGGATAGAATTCTGTGTAGGAAACACTGGTAAATTTTAATGCTGTTTACAAATAGAATATATAAGCAACAAAGCGGTCAGGATTGCCAATATGAATCCAAGAATCCAATATTAAATATTTAAATAAAGATAAGCTCAAGACTGATCCAATACAACACACTTTTTCCGACCCAGAAATACCTAACTTACTGAAAAAAAGTACAAATTCACTGACCGGTAAACAATGACGTTGTTGTCACGTGAATAGTCGGCATCGGTAGCGGTGATATTAATGATAGAGAAGTCACGTGATGCGGACTCGATCACCGAAGCTTCATAACCTTGTTGGTTGAACATCGGAGGGTTGTTGTTTATGTCGGTTATCTGCGATGCAGAGAAAAGGATGTAAAAATCGTGAAGCGATCATAAGGATATTGGAGATAAACGGTAACATCTTTCCGAATAGTCAAAACGGGCAAATAATATTAGCCTGCGACTCGTGCTATCGTCATAACAGAATAATGAGTCCTTAAAATACAGGAAACCATCATATACATGCATGACGACATTCGTATACGTTGCCGAAGAAAAAATGATTAGTAAGCGGATGGTTTCTATCCACTTATCTTTTGGCTTATGGTCAGGCGGGTTACCACTCCACTGAGCGAACGGTTTCCCATGTGTGGGACAATTGCAGTAGTTTATTCTTGCGTTATCTCCGTGTATGGAAAAACACAATGGGCGTTATAGCACGGGAAATCGTCAGATTATGTCGCTAATACGTAACTGGCGTTAGCACACGTGTAACCATGCACTAACCCGCCAAGATATTCGACCGAACAATAACGCACAAGTATATGTCAGATTACGTTTTGTCTACATATTTTACCGCACACACTGGTATAAAAAACGAGTACCTGACCGGTTTTCGAACCCAGCACCATACCGATCACACACACCGCTTACCTGCACACGAACAGATGCGGATTGCACTCGACGTGGACTTCCGTGGTCGTAAGCTTCAACTTCGAGGTTGAACACGGAAGACTGAGGGTTCAGCGGCTCCGATTTATTTACGGTGATCTCACCTGTTCATGGGTGTTATTTAAGTCATTCAATTTTTTATTTTATTTTATTTATACAATGAAGAAATGTTATCAAAATAAAATATTTTGTATCAAGGACAGAGCCGTTAAAGGAATTTCAATAATATCTTAAGACGTGTATCATGCAATAGTAGTAAACCCAAGCTAACACGAACTATAAATATATAAAAACAATTATACTAATTACGAATATACAATTTAGGAATATATACTCTAACGTGTAAACGTTGTCACGAAACACGAAAATAGAACACAAAACCAATTTATAACGTTATATATACCAATGCTTGACAAATAATATTTTTGGTTTAAGGGCCAGCTGATTAAAAATCTCTTATGATATTGGGTTCTTGATATACCTGTGTCGTGGTTGATTTGAAATATTGGTTTATTCGGCAGAACATTATCCAGTCTGTAAGATACTCTTCCATTTTCACGAGAGTCCAAGTCCTTTGCCTGGACTGTAATCACATGTGTGTTGGGTAGTGCGAGTTCAGGAAAGGTTGTCTGTTTAAAATGGAAGGTGGTAAACAATGGAACAAGACAATGAAACACACAATAAAGAAAAAGGTAAGTTATCTCTATCCTAGGATTCGGTTTAAACGGCTGGCCAATTAGATCATATGGTATACCATTGGTTCTCGACCAAAGACTAATCAATT
The DNA here is from genome assembly GCA_000149265.1 of Ciona savignyi. NCBI lineage: Eukaryota > Metazoa > Chordata > Ascidiacea > Phlebobranchia > Cionidae > Ciona > Ciona savignyi. The sequence goes on from CH002883.1 coordinate 1,675,394, forward strand.
GTGTCCCTGAACAAGGCATTTACACTTGATTATTGAGTTGTCTTTAACATTTTAAACACTTATTGTCTTAAACATTTACAACACATTGCAAAAGATCCAGTATCCCGACTTCGGGTACAAGGTCTTTTTGTGATGTCCTACTGAAAAGATTTCTAAAAAGGGGGATCTTTTCTAAATTAGCATTCAACGTAAATGCTTTAACATTGTGTGCAGAGTTAACTGGGAATATTCCCGAACTCCTAACCAGATAATGTATGTGAAACTTACAATTAGGATAGGAAAGAACCTGCAAACTTTCGATTGGGATATTATATAATATACAAATATTCCATAATAAAAAAAGCTTAGCACATACGTGATAAGACTGCTGCAGAAAGACAGGTGGATTGTCATTGACGTCCGTGACGACGACGTGAATATTCTGAGTGACGTTGTGCGTGACGTCACTGCCAATATCACTGGCTTGAATGGTAAGCGTGAAGTTCTGAGAGCGCTCGAAATCAAGTGGTTTGTTTAAGAATATCTTTCCTTCATTTCTGCAGAATATAAAAAAAGATTTAATAAAATTAAGGACAGTTTATTAAATTTTTAATGTTTGTCGTTGATGCAAAACAATTTTAAGAAATGCAATACATTTCATAGACTGACGTTTGAAAATGTTGGTTTACTTTTTAGCTAAATGGTATGCAAAAACCCAATTCTGCCAAAAACTAAAGAAACGAAATTTTTTTTTCTTTTATTTACTGACCCAAGTTTCGAACCCATAATGAGCTCGTCACCAGGACCATTTTTTGTATAAGAGTCGGTATATGCATCGGTCGCGTTAGTATTCGGCCACACAACCATACGAAACTACTATTTACCTATCAATGCTGAAGTGCTCGCCGGGATTCCCCTCTTGCGGGAACGAGAAGGTAATGACAGGCGACGCGTCTTGATCATTTGCGGTAACCGTTGTAATCAGGCTCCCGACCGCTGTGTCCTCGCTCACTAACAGCGGGGCAGCGGGCACGTTGAGGGTGGGACTGTGGTCATTGGTGTCGACCACGAGCACAGACACGGTACTGGTGCCGGTGCGTCTTATCTCACTCTGATCCACAGCGTTCACTATCAACGTGTATTTCTCATGAACCTGTAATTATCAGCGATTGCAAATATTATTATTCTTACATAAATTATATTTAACCGTGTTATACCAAAGCAAAATACTTTGTCGGTAGGTTTCCAACGTTGTACCTTCACCTGAAAGGTTCCCAACACCAATCCTCTCATGACTCCCCCCCTTTAGACAACGCATGAGGTCAGAGCCATGGTGGTGTACTGAAAGACTCCCTTACACTACATTCAAAGAATTACCTCTCGGTCGAGTTTCAGCTTGGTTTTAAGGAACCCAGTAAGTGGTTCAAGTTCAAACGATTCGTCCAAGTTGCCGGAGCTAATAAAGTACCACACCCATCCATTGTTTTCCGAGTCTGCATCAGTGGCTTGTACCTGAGTGGGTTGATTTTAAAAACAACTAATTAGATTTAATTATTCTTTACCGACCAGTGTAAGCCAAAAGTTTTTGCAATCAAAGTGCTTTAAATCCTTGGTTATCGATTAAATCCTTGGGCAAGGTACTTCATGCAGGTTGTTTGAACCCAATTGTTTAATACTATAGAAATGTCCTCAATACAAACAACACACTGTGAAAGTTCCAGCAACTCGACTGTGGGACTAAATGGTAATATGAAAATTTTCCATGTTTAAACGCCAACTACGTTTTCCTACTCCTGATGAAATATAATAGTACCTTGTTTAATACTAAGTCAACCAATAAAACAATATTAAACAACCGTATTTCGAAATACCCACCGGCATAACAAAGATGCCAGGTTGCTGTTCCTCCCACACGCTGATGGAGTAAATATCCTGAGTGAATCTTGGCGAGTTGTCGTTTTCATCCTGCAGTTGGATGTACACAGTAGCGTAGCCGTGTATCGCGGTGTAAGGACCATCACCACCCACCGAAGCCGATACTATAAGTCGTATGCTGCGGACAACATAGTGTAATAAAAAAAAACATTTTTGTTTAAATCCGAATGGGTCATTTAAGCAATATTTTAGTCAGGGGGCAATTTTTCTGCCATTTTCACCCTAGACAGATTTCTGAGCTATATCTGTTACATATACTCAGTTAAATACTGTTGTTTAGTGTAGTAAAATAACATTATTAAATACCTAATTTCAATTTAATGGAGCATCCAAATTTATTTTTTATTTTTAACAAATTACATCGAAAATGACAATGAAAAACTACAACTGTCAGCAAAATTAAAATCGCTTTACTTATATTAGCATTTTGCTTTTGATTCAAAGTAGTTTAGCGTAATTCTTACTTAGGCTCAGTCTCGTAATCCAATAAGCTTGGTTTGTCAACAGTGATCACCCCTTCACTTGACATTGCGAATGCTTCGTTTTCATTGCCGGAGTTTAACTGATAAACCATGTTACTCCCACTTGGAGTTGCACCATGCAATGTGGCACTGACCTACGGAAAGATATATTGATGTTTAAAACATAGGAATGGCCATATGGTTAAAGTGATAAAATCGTTTTTAGAGTTGCTGTTAAAATGGTTTTAGTTAAAAAAGAAGATAGAATAGGATAGGATATTTATGTTTATCCCTGTGAATGGGAAAACCAAGGGGGTTAACACACAGGCAATCGTCAAATCACCTCGCGCCCATCGTCGGGTTACCGGAGCTATTGCAGTGTGTTGCCTATGGTAGACTAGACACGTTCTCTTCAATTTGGTAGAACCCATTAATCCCACTGGTTTCAAGAAATGTCCGTAAAGAGCCTTGCCCAAGGATACAACCAATTAGCTAGCGACCAGTTTCGCACCTGCAACCTTTCGATTGAAAGGCAACGCACTTAACACCTAGACCAACCAGCCGGAAGATATAGTGTTGCTGAGATGCGGTGGTTATAATTTTGTTAAATTCAACCAAACGCACTTATATACTACAGACATCATATAAAACAGACCTAGCAAAGGATCCAGTAGCTTTAGGTTTGAAGTTAAGACCAGAAAAATACATAAAAAGTAAAATAAAACATTTAAGTTGGTATATTTTTGGTGGTGAGCAGTTAAAGGTTGCGATAAGGCATAGCATATTACAGAATTACCGTAGTAACTCTGTGGCCTCTTTGTACTGTCTCGGACATGACAACTTCATACGACATTTGATCAAACTGGAGATATGCGAAGTTCACTGCTCCCACAACTGCAACAGCATGTTTGGTTGACAAAGATATAATCTAAACTTTCAACTACAATATATTGCTTTCAGTCCAGCTGTGTGGTCTTGCAGAAAAGGATGGTGCTTATAACCATATACTTTTTCCATGGTTATGTCTATCGAAAGGTAAGTGGACTTGGACTCAAAAAGATCACTTAAAACCTGCTATATCACACATACAAAACAAAGTAATAGCTACAGTTATCATAATGTGGAAACAAAGTTTATTATTTTGAATAGGACAGGATAGGATATTCATCTTTATCCCCGTGAATGGGAAAACCAATAGGGTTATCACACGGGCAATCGTCAGATTACCTCGCGTCCATTGTCAGGTTACCGGAGCTATTGCAGTGTGTTGTATATGATAGACACGTTCCTTCAATTTAGTAGAACCCATTAATCCTCTGGGTTTAGGCAATGTCCGTTAAGTGCCTTGCCCAATTACACAACCAACTAGCTAGCGACCAGTTTCGCACCTGCAACCTTTCGTTTGAAAGGCGACACACTTAACCGCTAGACCAACCGGCCGGACAAAATAATTAATTATTTTAAATAAATTAGGGTTAAAGAAATCAATGAATTCTAGATTAAAAAATTAAATTAAACGTTAAACCAAACTCACCATCTAGATTGATTTCAATAACAGCTGAAGCACGCATTGGGGGATTACCCCCATCAGAAGCCAGGATGATCAATGAAGAACGGTTTGGGAAGTTTGAAGGGATTGCTTCGCGTGTCCTGATGTTGCCGTGGATTCGATCGATTTCGAACACAGTTTGATTCATGGACTCATTTCCAAAACTGAATAAAAAAGTCAATGATTGGACTTGTGAAATTGGGGATATCATATCATGCAGGAAAATTGGATATCATATTAGGCAGGAAATGTAATTTAAAGTATTTTTCAGTGAGCTACAGCATCTTAACGCAACATACATTATGGACACAAGTATACATTTATTAAATGAGTACTAAAAAAGAAACCTAGCCAGATTTCACTACCACACCTGACAATTGTACTGAGTTACAGTAGCAGTTTTTATTTTCTGGTAAACAGGTAGGATATATTTATCGTTGTGCATGGGAAAATGCAGGGCATGTTGAAAAAAGAGTATACGCCAACAAAAAGTTGGCTCGTGTTGTGGCCCTGGAGTCAGTGCAAGACTTAACCTGTCTAGCCTGCTTAAACCTTAACGTTACACAGAAAAATTATAACCTAAGCAGCCGAAACACCATTTTTCTAAGAAAAAGAAACCTGTATGTTACTGATCCAAACAATTCAGTGTCTGCGTCGTTAGCTGTTACATGAGCGACTGTGACACCGGGGTTGGTTGCACGCGATATGTTCACTCGGATCAGCGTCTCAACGAACACAGGAGGATTGTCGTTTACATCAGACACTGTGAAAATAGGAAATATAAAAATTAAATAAAAGATCATCGTTGTCATTAGGGCAGGCGCAGGGCGTGTTATAACATGGGTATACCTCAACACTGGTTCATAGTTGGGTAAGAAGTAAGTGCCACGTATTCTACCTGATTATGCTCTTAGTTTTAATTTTTGTTCAACAGATTAGTCTGTTTGGTTAGTGCGCCAGCCAAAGGAATGCAGGTTCGAAACTGTTTGCTACCTAGATGGTTGTGTTCTTGGGTAAGGCATTTAACGCTCTGTTAAGCCAACAATAGGCACGAGTTAATCTGACGATTGCCAGTGTGTTAGCCCCCTTGGTTTTCCCATCCATGGGGATAAACATGAATATCCTATTCTATCCTAGTTAAACCAATTAATCCTAAAAGGAAGACTCCATTACATGATTTTGCCTAAGAACACAACTGTAAGTGTAACCAGATTACCTTATGCCCATTGTTTTGGAGGATATTGCTGGTGTTAGAATATCCAATTATTTTACATAGTTTAGGTGATGACCACTAAATAATCGTAGATCTAACCTACCTGTAATAGAAACTGGTACTGTGCTTGATCTTGGACCATACGGCGCCGCGTCAACTGCTTCCACCAAGAAGTTATAACTCCCCTTTTCTTCCCTATCCAGTGGGGCAGTGGTTGTCACCACTCCGGTCATAGTGTCCACTGTGAACTTTCCATCCAGTCCAGTGGTGTTGGATAGGAAGTAGCTAATTTCCCCGTTTAAACCAATGTCTGCATCCGTAGCTCGAACTGTGAGCACGTATTGACCCCTGGATTATGCAGAATATTGTCAGCACAGCATAAGGTATGTTTGGGAAAAAATGATTCTTTTATGCTAGTGTGTGAACAAGGACAGTATTTATTATAACATAAATAATGGTCGTATGATTCCACGCAAAAAGTCGAGTTGCTGGAGCGATTGCAAGGTAGCGTATATATAATGCCAATTCAGTTTTTGATTGATCCATTTAATTTCACTGGATTAAGGCAACAACCAATAAAAGATATGCCCAAGGGAAAAGCTAATAAAAATAAGTTAGGGTAAAGGCTGAACCCAGCATTCCCATTGTTCTAAGAAAATTTTGTCAATAAAAAAATGTGTTTTTCGACTTGAAATTTCTATCCTACCATAAACTAAATTATATTTTAATAAGTTACTGACAATGCTTTTTTAAGCATTATATATATATCGATGTTAAATTACCATTTATTTTCTATCCTCGTTTTTCACTATTCTTAGCTTGATGTAAAGGATTTTAAAACCATTTAATAGATCACAAAGACATTTTCTTCTAGTGTTTAATATGGGGTTTAAAATTTTCGGAATCCTTGGATTAAACTTACTAACCTTGACAATCCTTCAGCCACTTGGCCGTTGTATGAAGCAGCCACAAACTGTGGATCATTGTCATTCCAATCCAACACCGTGACTTCGATCTGCCCTGAGGTGGTGTGGATATTATCACTTGCAGTCACTTGCAATCGGTATAAGCCGGTTAATTCTCGATCCAGTCGCCTTGTGATTGACAACTCACCAGTCGAGGGATTAATTGAAAAATCACTGTCAGTATTTCCACCTAAAAGAAAAAAGGGAAAATGTTAGGAAAGATTAGATGTAAAAGAAATTCCAGATGGACAAATAAATATTGGTGTTATTGACACCTGTATATTAACATATTGAAACTTTTTGTGCACACTGTTAAGTGTAAAAGAGAGTTCATCAGTAAACAATATTCAGTGTTCAAAATTCTAAAAATCGAATGGTAAAAATTTATTTTAATTTTTTTAACCTTTTTTATCCCCAAAATAAACCACACCACCTAATGTCATTGTGTTCACCTGAAATGGCATAAGTGATTTGGCCATTTTCCCCAATGTCAGCGTCACGTGCAGCTATTGTGTGCACCACCTGCGGCCCTTCTATGTGCTCCGGTATCTCCAGTCTTGACAATAATGGCGGCACTATGCTGCCGTCGAGTGGTGAGAACTGAGGCGCATTGTCATTGACGTCAACGACAGTGACGAGCACAAAGCACCAGTCGTATAATGATGGGAAGGCGCTGTCTTGTGCGAACACTGGGAAAAGGAAAGTCATTTATTGGTTAAGTCATTAATATCCTAAGTAATGAAAAACCCATTTATGGTCATCTTCATATAACTTATGTCTATGTCTAGATGACAAAGTTAAAATTGGTCAATAAATATGTTAAATTAATATAACTACGATCAAGCAAATTGTACCTGTAAGCCTGTAGCTGGATTTGTTTTCTCTGTCCAACTCCATTGCCAGACTTATCACTTCATTATTTGGGTCTATCACAAAAGCTGCACTCTCTGAACTTGCTTGGAGCTGATAGGTCAGAAGGCCATTTTCACCTATCCAGTAATGATAGTTTAGCCTAACAATTAAGTACTTATGACTATTGGCGTGAACGTTTTTGTTTTAAAGGTGCATCATAATAATAAAACATAAATAATGGTGGGATAATTTTTAGATAAAATCATACTGTGTTAATTATTTTAGTCAGAAGTAAGGTTTGTCAAAATTGGCAGCCCTAGTGCACCTAACGTTATGTCTAAGCTTATGGTGATATGACAAAATTAAAACATTAAATTTGTGTCCTCTACCACCCAAACCTAATAACCAAATGCCACTTACTAGTATATACAGAAAATATCAAACTGTAGCATAAAAAGATTACTTATAAGTTTTTCCTCGAATCGGTAATCGGTATAGGCTTTTACCTGAATCCTCGTCTAATGCAGTAACCTTGGTAACGATTGTTCCTGCAATTTGACCTTCCATGACCTCTGCTTGGTACGTGGTTCGTTCGAAATGAGGCGTCACGTCATTCACGTCCATCACATGAATTGTAATCATCTGGTGAAATGTTTAAATGTCATGCAGTATTTAATAAATTTAAATAAATAAAAGTTAGGCCGCAATAAAATAATGTCATGCCACATAAATTTGAATAAATGACAAATAAATTGTATTAAACGAAGAAAACTGGTGTAAAAATGAAATAGCTTTGAAAACCAGACTGTGGGTAGTCGTTTGTTAGATGGTTGACCAATAGCTCTTAACCTAGGTAGGTTTTTCTCCTATATTCAAGCATTACGCTGAATGCCACATGTTCGATGTACATTCCATTATCGAAGTTGAATTGGAGCTCACCTGGTGAGTGGTTCTTTGGTTTGTAGCAAGGTCAGATGCCGATACATTAATAGAATGTGTCTTGCTGCGTTCAAAGTCCAACTGTTTTGCAACTGTGATCACACCTGGGTGCAATAATGGTTTAATTGGTGGAATTGCTAAGATCTAAATGAGGCTGGTTGTTATATAGAAATAAGGACAAATGTTATGGCTAGACAGATCCCTGGTTTGATATTAACCCTGGTGACTTACTTAATGGTTGTGTTAATGGATTTTGCATCAATCCAGTGGATTCAAATCAAATAAAATATTATGATATGTTAAATGTAAAACAAACTGCAGTATCTCTAGCAACCAAATTGTAGGCTAAGGGAAAATTGACAATATTATTAATTTTTATACCACTCTGCCAATCGAAAGATAGTTCTCTGCGCATACATGCCGCTGTACCTCCTGTTAAGTCAGTTTTATAAAACATATGGATTTTGCAATTGACACATACAATTTTATAGTTTTGCAATTAGCCACCTGTGTTCGAGTCGATGTGAAAATACGACATTTCCTCTGCGGAGTTGCCAAGGTCGGATGTCACCGACTCAATCGCGTACATCACACGACCATTGACTCCTGCGTCTGCGTCCTCTGCAGCAAGCCTCATGGCCGGGTATCCTATTGGTTCATCCTCCGCTACGTAGGTCATGTGATGTCCAACGAATCGCGGCGAGTTGTCATTCACGTCACGGACGATTACACGAGCTGATGCAGTGGAAAAGCGTGGGGAAGTAGGGGAGCGGTCAGTCACCTAACAAAATAAAGTTTAATTTTTTTTAATTTTAGAAAAGAAATGTTAGTTTGTTTGCTCAATTATTAAAATATTGATTTGCAGACAGCTGAAACATTTGTAAGATTGAAACCAGACACTGGCTAGATGGTTGTGTTCTTGTGCAAGGCATTGACCAGGCAACTTCTGAACCCAGTGAATTAATGGTTTATACTGAAACTGAAGGTACATCTTAATCATACACAAACATAATTCAATAGTTTAAAAACCCCATGGTTGACGAGGTAATCGAGCGATTGCGTATTCCTTCTATGAGGATAAATGATAAACATTATAACCTACCATAAGTGAATTTATTTAAAATGAAATTTTATAATGAAACTTTACCTAAAGATAACTAAACTAGAAGAAAAATTGTTTTGCTCTCTCGATTATACTTGGTCTATTTTATAATTCCATTTCTGGGAAACAAAATTTGCATATTTTCCAAAAAAACACCAGAAACCCACATTCACAACAAGGATGTACTGATCCACAGCCTCTCTATCAATCCCTGAATTCACAAAGAGTGCTCCTGTGTCACTGTTGATCCGGAACACAGAAGCCGGGGTTTGGCTGACAAGTGAGTAGGTCAGTCGGCCACTTAAACCAGAATCAGGGTCGACAGCTCTAAATCTGTACACCTGTGTGAATGGAGTTGTGAAACGGGTCACAAACATAATTAAGTTCCTGACAATAGGATAGGATCTGAGGCATACATTTATATCTGTACCAATGCCCACAGTTGGGTGTGCCACCATCTTAAATTTACCACAGACGTTACTTTGTTGTTCAACATGTATGTGTACATGCACTAACTAGTATACTCCTGTATATCGACAACTGTTACGGTTCAATGGTTTGAACAAAACTAAGGTAAAGTTTCCATATTCAACACACTGCTAGAGACCAGGTAACTAGATTAAGCATGGGGTAATCAAATGATTTCCTGTGTTATACCAACCTACTGTGTTTTTTCATCCAAAGCAATGAGTATCTTACATACTCCATTGACATGCTTTAAACAATTTCAGGTCAGTTTTACATATTCATTATGGCAATACAGTTATCAAGGAATATTTCTTTCAAAGAAACATAAAAAACAAATAACAGGAGTTAAAATAATAAAATAACACTGTAAAACATTGTAAGAAACAAGAGTTAATATTACAACTCAGTTCTTTTACTATGCAACAACAAATTAATCCGAATTGATTCCTCAATTTAATGTGATCCCTACCTCCTCTCCTATCCTTGTGTTCTCCTCCACTCCAAAGATCATTGATCCGGAGTTAAATCGCGGAGTGTGATCGTTCACATCTCGGAGATTGATCTGGGCTGATATGATGCGACTGATGTCGAATGATTCTCTTTTTTCCACCTGAAGAAAACAAAATCCATGTTTTTTACAAAAATTCATAAACTTTTTTAAGCATGTTGTACAGAAACAAATTTATGCGTGAATGTTATGTCTTAATTTTTCCCGTCTTTTGAGTAAATTATGAATTATTTATTACATTTACACGCATTGTATGATTCCAGTGGGTTAAGTCAGTAATTCATTTTTATTAGTTGCAGAAAAACATTCCTTGTGCTTCGACTAAAACATGATTATTAGTTGCTATTAATCGTTCAGAACACAAAAATAGCAAAAATCACCTCAAGCAAATATTGCGATTTTGTTTCAGAATCGAATCTGTGGAGCAACACGAGATCTCCTGTGGTACGGTTGATATGGAACATGCCGTCATCGTTACCACTAGCGATTCGGAACTGAGGGTATGATGGCAGCGAGCGTCGCCTACGACTGGACCCTTGGGTGCTGAAACTAAAAATGAAAAATTAAAAAAAATGGATTTTTTACTGTGTGTATTCATATCACCAGCATCTTAACCACTTGTCCCTCTGTCATGCTGCCAGCGCTAGTTTGGCCTAGCGTGACATATCCAATAAACTTGGTAATGCTAATGCTAATTAGTTGAACTGGTACCGAACTATTAAAATGCTTAAAGTGGGGTAAATATAATAAATAAAAATAAATTAATACCCACTTTAACAATAGTAAAAACAGTTTAAAAGATAGCAAAAAACATTTTGATTAAAACATATAAAGAGCATTATTTCAAAATGTAAACTAAAAATAAAATAGGTGAAATGTGTCTTTTAGTTTCCCAACTTACGTTCCAAAAACAGTTCCAGGATTTGAGCTTTCAATCGGAGCGAAAACAAATTTGTTTGAGTTAAATTCAGCCGGATTTTCATTAGCTGCTCTTACTCGAATCTGAAAATAAAAATCACTTACAAATTCCAAAAAAGTTCAATAATAAATTTACATAGCTGGTTTTTAAAAATTTAAGAACGTCACTTACCTGTAAAGTTGTTGAGGTTTGACGAATGGGAGATCCGTTGTCTTGAGCCATTACTTGGACAGAGTATAAACCCTAAAAGGATATTAAAAAATTATAGGAGTATTTACCACACAGGGGCATCTATGTGTTAAGGCAGATTGATCAGCAAGAAGTATGGACGTGTGGCCGAATGGTTAACGCGACCGATACATACACCGACTCTTTTACAAAAAACAGTCCTGGTGATAAAACCCATTATGATCAGCATGAAATGTATTTTACATTTTTTTCAAAAAAATTTTTTTAACAGTTGTTTTTTTAAGCACCACACAATACAACCAATAATGATGGAAATAAAATATAGCCAAAACATAAATAATAAATACAAAAAATTAGTGCATTTTATTCTGATTGTTTGGCAGTGCAATCAAATCTGTTATATATTTAACTCCTAAATATAAAACACCGTAATTTGGTTTAATACAACATGAAACATGTCAATAACTTACCATTGAAAGCGCAGTGTTTACAATTATGCTTCCAGTGTTTCCAACAATATGAAACATATCATCATCTTGTGTTGTACTGGAGTATGATATTTCTCCATTGGCATCACTGTCTGCATCGGTGGCTTTCAAATCGGCAACCCAAGTTCCTGATGAAATTTAGTACAAAACCTTTCAGCGCTTGTTTGTATGTATGAGGTAGGAACAATGACAGTCATAATAAGATGGTTTATAGGTTATTGTCGGATTACCTCATACACGGTACACTTTTCCTACCCAAACTATTAAAGTGATCGAGGTAAAAAGTGAACCTAGAACCTATGTGGTTATGACCACTGATACTGTCTTTTTACTTTTAAAGCCAATGACTCCCTATTTACAGAAGAATATATAAATAGATTAAGTATTGTTCCAAAATCTAAATATGTGTATGCAAGACAACCTATTTTTACTTCAGCAACATGATGATTAGCATACCAGATTATATATGCCTTAATATAAATTTCCCTTTCTTGTGTTATTTAATGTTGGCTTTGAAAAATGTTTCATGTGGATCTAGCTACCGATCAATAGATCAATGCCTTAACAACCAAAAAAACTTAAATACCTATAATTATTGTTTTGTTAGTTTGTGATGCTTTATCACAATTTGCAGTTAAAAATACTAAAATTAATTTTCACAGAACAAGAACTTAAGAAAACAACAATATGATAAAATAGACAAATACAAAATGCACAATAAAATGGATTACCTGTTTGAGCCTCAACAGACACCACAGCTAAGTGTTCTGCTGATGTCAGCACAAATTGAGGTGAATTGTCGTTAACGTCTATTACAGTGATGCGCATTAAACTTTGAGCAAGATGTTGCCCATCGCTAACTTGCACGAGAATAGAATACTCTTTTGTGATGTCATAATCGAGAGGTGTTAATGTGGTAATGACACCTGCAACAAAAATGTGTTTTGATTGAATTTTTTATGGTTTACACAGAAGATGAGTTGGAAACAAAAAAGGTTTCAGGCTTAAAAGAGCAATGTACACCAGCAGACCGCAAGTTTGTAACAAAACTCTGTTTTTGTCCCTTCGTAGTGTCTTCTGGTCCAAACTGCTTGTCAAAAAACAAGGTGAAAATCAATTTTAAACACACTGCAATAGCTTAAACAATGTATGAGAAACACCATAATCTAAGCTTTGACTTTGTACCACATGGTTACTGTTTCTAAAGCTTAAAGGGCTCGACTGCCCATTCTAGTGGGTCAAATGTATTAAGCTCTAAAATCAGAGAGGAATAGTGGGATGCAACCATAGGAGTATGTTAAAAAGTGAAACAGATTGACATGAGATGAACCTAAACGTCTAAAACTGTTTGAAATGCAAATATTGACAAAAAATGATAAATAGATTAAGAAAACTATTTAGAATCTCTTGTAATGCAAATATTGTCGAACAATGACAAATATTTAAGAATATTTTTTGATATCAAACAAAAGTAAATACTTTACCTGTTGAACGATGTAATGAGAATATTTCCGAATTCACCACGAATGAGTAGACGAGTGGGTCGCCGCTGTCAGCATCGGTGGCAGATACCACGCCAACCTCGGTGCCACTTTCTTTATTTTCCTCGATGTTGAAGCGATATGTTTGTTTGCTAAATATTGGTGCGTTGTCGTTCACATCTGTTACCTCGATTGTGACATCAGCAGTGGCGAAACATGACTCGGCAAATGTGGGTGATATGGGAAAGCCAACTGCGGTTACCTGGAAATATATAATGCTGGTGGTTAGGTCTTAAATAATCTATCGATTATTGGGTTAGTTTACAAGCTTATTATGAAAATAAACATTGTGATGAGATAGTCAAATGTTAAGTGGGGCTATGCAGGGTGTTCACTACTGGTAATCAATTTTCTTATGCTCTCAGTTAGATTATTAGAGCTTCTCAGTGGTTCCCAACCTGGGGGTCGCGACCCCCAAAGGGGTCGCAAAGCATGTTAAAGGGGGTCGCGAAGCTGTTGCTAATGTAAGAACAAGGGTAACTGGCAATAGGACTGGATGCTTCGGTACGCTCATAGTATGTGCTCTATCCTGTGCATAATTTTCCATTGAGACATTTCATTCGGATTGCTTTGTAGCACAATATTATTGCATCAGTATGCGTCCACTGTGAGGTCATATCGTCCACTGTGATGTCATAAACTATATGACCACTTGACTGTAAACGTGCAATAGCTGCAAATTGAAACTCTATTAGGGAAGTAGCTTAGTATATTACACAACAGAAATCCGTCAAGACTTGGAATTGGTCAAGATAGTTAAGGGGAGGTTTAGCTGCAGACCTACAAGGTCAACGATCGCACTGATTTGTTAATAAATGCAAGTAAAACATTTTTTTGTGCTAACTTTCTAATTTTGCATTTAGGATAGAATATAAGTGTGGGTCACGGAATCTTCGAAAATTTTTAAGAGGGTCACCAAGACAAAAAGGTTGGGAACCACTGTTCTAAGGTATTTTAGTTATTTTGGGGACCAAACAGACCTTGATTAATTCTATATCAAAGGAAACAATTAATCTGCTATTGACTGGTTTCGAAACCACCACCCTTTCGCTGATGGCATTACACATATAAAAGCCAACTATCTGGATGATATTGCAATATAATTGCATTGTATGACAATGTGTTTATACTAATATCAAATTAAATGTTCTATTTTTTACAACCATCAAAACCTTCATTTTTTTATCCCAACAGAAAACAATCTTACCTCAAATGAATATGTGTCTTGTGTTTCATAATCCAAGCCTCGGATAAGATAGAGTGATCCATTGGAGAAGATGGAGAATATAAAAGCAGAGGAGCTCGATTGAAGGTAGTAAGCTATCTTTGCTGTGCTGTTGGTTGTACTTGCGTGGATGCTGCTAAAACTAATGGAGGGGTGGATCAGTTTAGCCAATGATTATGCATATATGAAGCCTAACGAATGACACAGGTGTCTTTTTAACATCAGGCTATGTCCCTCAGTTGACTCTGCATATGATTTGCTATTTTAGGTCTTTTCATTGTAAGTCAATTGACACACTACCACTGCTGGGTTACCAATGTAATTTAAGTTTTCAGTGTCATCAACTTTTTATTCCAACTCAGTCTTTAAAAATTAATCAGTCAACGAATTTTTATTTGTTTGGAGCAATTTCTCTAAAACACATTTTCCCAAGAAATACAACCAACCAACTTTATACCATGGCCTCATTACCCCCTCTTTAAAATATTTTTCAGATAAGCTTAAATAACTACCTTTTAGAGAGTGCTGTATCTTCGGCAACACTAAATCGAAAATCTTCAGGGAACACTGGGCAGTTGGGATCAGGTTGGATGGTGCGAATTATCAACTCCACTGAACTATCGTGTGGGGATTGCCCTTGGTCATATGCCTCTATGGTCACACTGCGTAGATGGTATGGTGATACTATTAATACTGCTATTCTACAACTAGAGTTTAGGTATCTAACTCCGGAGATATTGTAAGAATATAATAAATCCTAATTTGGCCATGAAACTTGCTTGAAAATACATTAAAAATATTATCATCAAAGTCCAAAGTTTTAAAACACACAAATCCATATAAAACTCTAAGTACCTATAATTGGTGGCCTGATGGGGAAGTGCACTTGTGAGCAATATGACGCCTGTGTTTGAGTCAATGGAGAAAAAATCAGATTGTAGACGGTATTTCACCTGGTAGAGATATTTGTGTTATGATTATGGCACTAATACATTGAACAAGACAAAACATGTCAAAACAAGCGACCCAAGTTAAAATCTCACAAAAAATAGCTCTGCCAACATAATGTGGGGCATTAGTTATCTGGCATCGAAGTAAAATAGTATTAAAGCTGAGTTACATGAACGTGTTTCGAGTAAAAAATGCATTTCAAACAGCACTTTGATTAATAGAAGAAGGCTTTATATTTTGATATGAAGTTATCATATTAACTTTAAGTATAAATGTACTAAATGCTGTGTTGTATGAGGTGGTATTAGATTATAAGCTAGAAGACTGCCATGGCTTACAAAGCTTTACTGGTTGTGTTAAGGTATATTGCTGGGGGATTGGGACATTAATTTTCAATGACAGTAAATAGCTCGAGTGTTAATTAGTTTGCAGTGTTTTCTCTTAGCTTGTTTAAACAAGAGATTGACGTTATCGAGTGTGGCTATCTGTATAAAAAAATGGCTACTTGGGAGTTTTTGAAGTAAATGGTTGTAAAATTGGTATGTATCAAATAAAATTAATTGTATAATAACTGTGCAATTATAAAAAAAAATTTTAAAATAATATTCAAAAATTTTTAGTTTACTCATTCCATGGTTATCATTTGTAATTATAATCTGATAAATATCTGTGGAAAAAGTGTATATTTTATTGGAGGAAAATGGTAATTGCACCTGAGTACAATACCAGTAATTCCAAAAATAAGTTGATGACTCAAAACTGTGTCAAACCTGGCCATTTCTACCCTCATCGTTGTCAATAGCAACCACTGAGTGCAGCGTGGCACCAACCAATAAGGAGAATGGAATAATGATCGGCTCCAATCTACCAGCGGAGCTTGATATAAAATGCGGTGGGTTGTCATTGACGTCGGATATCGTCACTGTTACCATGGCAAAGCCAAAAATAGGGGGAAACCCTGATGATGCAATTACCTGCGGAATTAAAAAAGGATTTTTTGAGAGAAGTTCTAAATAGATAGATGGATGTGTAAAGTTAAAATACAAATATGTAAAAATGGATAACGGGAATCTGAAACAAAAACGACAAATGTGGGTTTATTTAAAGCATTTATATTACATTTTCGTTTTGGTCATATATTCCATTTATGACAAGCAATAACTGAAAATGCTTTCTTTTAAGATATCCTTTATACACTATTAAAACTGTAAAAAAGAATAGATATGTTTATATCCACAAAGAAAAAACTGTGGGATAACCCAGACAAAAATAGCCAGATTACCTCATGCCCTTAGTCAGGTTAGTGAAATTATTTAGGTGAGTCTAATTAGATAGAGATGCTGAAAAAGTTTTTTTCACTGCATAAATTTAAATGTAATTTATCTTCCAAATTTGATGTCTACCTGAAATGTAACGGACGGAAAAATTTCTCTATCCATCAGTGACCGAACTATGACATCACCAGTTGGACGCACAGAGAACCAAGTGCTGTGTGGAGGTTCATGTCGTATAAAGTATGTCACTGCTCTACCATCTGTAAATCACAATCCATTAATTTCGAAATGGTCTGTATGGTATGTTTTTTGGTGATTATATCTTTAGTTTTTTTAATTTTTAGTTTAGTTTTATTTTCCACGATGAAAACCTGAAGCAAGACCTTTTATGAAAACATGGAAACAGGAAAAAAACGTCAAAGTGAAAGTCGTTAAAACAAGTCTATATTTAATCATTTATTTACTATAGGTACATTCAGACGTGGCTTAACTTCAAGGGAGTTTCACAAGGAATAGTAAATCAGTCTTACTATAGAAATTGCTATTTGGACATGGACATAGTTATACCATGCTGTAATGTGACAATAAGCTGACACAACACTAACCATTGGCAGTAGCTGAGATTGTGCCAAGCAATGTTTCTTTTGGGTCAGCTTCCGATGCTTGAAAGAAATATCTTGCTTGTGTGAAGACTGGTCCTCCAGTGCTGCTCCCATCCACGATGCTGATCACCACAGAGGCATCCACATCAGATGAAAGTCCTCCCCCATCAACAGCTGCTACATCAATCTCATACATTGATCCAACGCCGTTAGTTGTGAGTGGTTTCGCGACAGATATGCGTCCTGTGGAGAAAATTTTCATATTTGTCTATACTTGTGATGTTTCAGGGCTGCACATAATGATTAAGTCTTGAAAAGATCGATGTCTGTGTGTAAATATTCTTGCATGATTCTAAATAGCATGTGGTATAGTGTGGACAGTCTTCCATCTGTAGGTCAACACGATATATTGGAGTTAGACAGTGTGAAGGCTACATATGTGCCAGTCAGAAAGAGGTCTCTTTACTTCCGATCACCATATTGAGACATTGGGTACTGAGAAAGGAAAATTAATGGATGTTGCTCACTCCAGTGAAATCATATGGGGAGTAGTTAAATATTATATGCAAATTGTAAAAAAACTGCAACAACTCCAAAAAACTGGCAGTGGCCATGAGGTATTATAACAATTAGCCATTTTTTAAAAGAACTTGTGTTTCCCCCCACCAGGAATAAAGGGAGTATTCACTTCTACCATATTTACGGCTGTGCGCTTTTGTAAAAGCAGATGATTCGACCAACCTGTTTCAGTATCAAGTGCAAACAGCGCTTCATCGTTCCCTGACGTCATTACGAACGTCACCCGACCGTAATCGCTCCCTGTGACGTCATCGGCGTCAGTGGCAGTGAGCTTTGTGATCGGAGTTCCGACGTCAGCATTTCTATCCACATTTATGACGTAAGAAACGGGACTGAAGACGGGTCTGTTGTCGTTTACATCTTCAATGGTAATCACAAGTGGCGCTCTGTCCCACTGCCCACCCTGTAACACATACTCATGATTATGAATACAAATGGGATAGTCGATATAACGCAGGCAATCGTTAGAATACTGTGTCTCCTCGGCCAGGTTTTAGAAGTTGAACATTATTTAGCACAGAGATTACTTTAATTTTGATCATCCAATTGCAATTCATTGGGTTGAACTATGGAAGTAATCGCTGACAAGCGATCACACCTAGGATAAGCTTAAATAGCATGAGGTAGATTTAGAATACTCAATCGTCCGGTTGGCGACCTTACAAGCATCCGAATGATTTAAACCTGCGACATGTTCTTATCCTATACCTAACGTCGGCTTTGCTTTGCGATTGGAAATAGCGGCAGGGTTTTAAAGTGGTTCAGTACCTGATCAGTGGCCTGGATCTGAAGATGGTAACTCGCGGTGGTTTCCCTGTTTAGAGAAGAAGTCACACAAACATCTCCGCTACTGGAGTTCACTTGGAAGTTGGTGGGCGGATCTTGCAATGAGCCAATCACGAAGGAGTATGAGATTACACTAGAATCGGGATCCGTAGCGTGAACCTAAGAAAATAGTTAAAAAGTTTATAATAAAATAAAATTAATTAAAAAATACATCGATTATAATAAAGTTTTTTTGGAGGGAACGTAATTTACACAAAATTTAGCTAATTAATGCAGTGGTAACTATGTACTGTTTAATAGACTGCCAAGAAAAGGATAGTTAAATGGTTATCATAAACGGTAATCGTGGTGCAGTAATGAGGTTTGCCCCTGTGAAAGGAGCTTGATCTTAATGCGCCAGTGCAACCTGACAATAACGCTATTAAAATAAATTTAAAGATTTCTTTGCGTATTTAAAGCCACGGTACTTTATAATAAACAAAAATCCTTGTTTAGGAAACATTCGGAAAGTCCATTACAATTAATAACATTAGCTTTCAATCGAAGCAACTCGGATGGGTATTGGTGGAGATACGAACAAACAATTCATAAACCAGGTAAGTACTTTCATATTGATACGTTTCAAAACGTAATTCCATTATAAATTGGTGAACTTATGCGTGGAATCAAGTTATATTGCAACGACACCACAACCCCGTGAAGCGAGCATCGACTTTTTTTCTTATTTTACAAATTAAATTCTCTACATCGTAAAACTCTACATCGTAAAAGTCATTTCTGTGCCTTAATTTCCATCTGCACCACATAATTAACTGTGTCAAAGGTTAACGACGATGTTCTGAACCCGGCGCTGTGACACACAGCACGCGGAACTTGCGGGAACATGTTGTCAAAACTGAATTAACCAATCCTTATTGCGCAAGAGGTTATATAGTGCTGACAAATCATAAAGAAAAACGTAAAATAAGAAGAAATGTTATACTTTTGTAACACTGTTTTATTCATGGCATAGTTTTTGAAACATTACAAAAAATATTTAAAATCGCCTACAGCGTTTGGTTATCACAAAATGTTACTAAAAGTAAAGTTACATTAGGGGTCCAATATAAACGCATTAATGTAGGATTAAACGGCTTCAGAAAGGCTATAATGGAGTGGCAAGCCTAAAATCGATTGCACAATTGATGTGGTGTCGACTCCATCTTGAATAATTCAATTATAAAAGCATAAATGCGTGGCGGTTTATAAGTTTGAAACTACAGTTTAATTCAACCTTAACTTTTTCAAAGCGGCAATAAGGATAAGTTATTATAAATTAAAGAAAGGAAATGGGAAAAGGGCTACTGCAGATTGGGAAACTATAGACATGCGATTATAGGTAAAAATGAGACGACCTTTAGGGTCAGACACGCTATTAATGATTCAAACCGCCGGAAAAGAGAGGGGCGCGGACTGTGCTGAAGACAGAGACGGGATTTTTCAATGTTGTAGTACAGAAACGAAACAAAAAGCGTTTGTTTTACTACAACACCAACCGAGCTATTGGTGAAAAAATATTGTATGGTTGGCTAAACACGAGATTACCTAATATAATCCACAGAGCGAAAACGGAATAAAGCAAATGATACCAATGATAATCACACGAACGTGTGCATGGTTTTATTAATTGTGTCCATATTGGCTTTTACAATTTATATGGAAGATTACTTCAGTAAAACATGGGACGCTGCTATAAAAGTTACATGGGCAAGTGCAGCATTGATGCGATCTCACCAAAGTTCAAACAACGATCGACGACTGACTAAGTACATCGCCAATAAACGGAGGAAATTGATACGTCATCCGGTGTTGGTGAGAAAGTGTAATGGGAAGTTGTTATAATCGATTAACTGCGGCCCGTCCCTTTGATCGTCATGACAGAAACGTGTCTCGGGCATTGGGATCTATAGAGTTACCTTGAAAATTGCTTAAATTGAAGCTTTGGGTAAAGCTATGAGATTGAAGTTGTGTGTAATGTTTTTTAGCAAAAATTGTTATTTAATAGCACGAATTGGACCGCATTATATTTTATTCTTCAATATTGACACAGATTCAGATTCGAAATATTCGGAAATGCGTAGTTTGGCCTGAAAGTATAATTCAAATTTTCAAAGTATTACAGACGAAAGCATTTACACAACTTTATAATTAAAATGCAAATTTGACCTTGAAAATTATAGCCTTTTAATGGTTGCTGATGATATTGATAAAGTAGAATGCAATCTAACCTCCATAAGCGATCCACACGAGAGAAAATACTAAAAAGAAAGTATGTTACGCTGTATGATCATGATATATTATGCACAGAAAGCAAGGTGTAAGATATTTACCCAATTTATTTTTAAGTGTCAACCCTTTTGCGGGAAAGGGTATTTTTAGAACTAATTTACCCATTTACCAAGAAATTTATTTGATTTCTATGGAGCTATGCATTTTTTATACGCTATGATCTCATTGAGCGGCTAATCAGGCCACGCCGCTATTAGAGTAAATCGAAAAGTTATATCAAATCCGAGCCTTGCATTAAAAAGGCGGTCGATGAAGATAGATCGATGTGGCCTGCATAGTAAGTTATATAGTGGCGGTTGGAACTTATATGCGGCGAACTGTAAATAACTAGGTTGATCCGATCCATAAGTTCCATTTTCCTCTGCCAATTTTGATGAAATTACACTGACCCAATTTATTTTAGAGCATTCAGCCATGCGATTGATGTTTCGCGGAGAAATATATGGTTTAATGGAAGATAAAATGTATTTAAACAAATAAACTGAGAAATATTTTACGAAACGAAAAATACAGTTATTGTCAGTGCCAACCCAACGTTAGAGGTCTGGGCCGCTTTGGTGAAGATATCACCCACATGCCTCTAGAAGTAGTAAATCAAAACGGCAAATAAACAAAAACAATGCAAAAATATAGTATTTGATACCATATACCGGTTTTTACCGATTTTACTCTAAACCCTAAATTCTATGCAGCGTATTTAACAAATATAGTCAAGCGAGGCAAGTTTGTCAACAGGGAACTCTTTGCCGAAAAAAAAACATACAGAGTAAACCGTTCACCATTTCAAAGAGTAATCTATAATTAAAACCAAGAACAATAGGATTAAAACAGAAGAAACCGAATCAGTACCGAGCGTCATAACCCGCGCCGCGAAATAAGCAGATGGCGGACGTTTGAACTCGGACGAGGGGTTATTATCCGATTGCCCGTATAAGCCTGTGGGAACCAACTGACTCAGGCTTTAATTTAAGTGCCACAAAATAGTGATTAAGCACCAACGGAGTGAAAACGTCTAATGAAAATGCAACCTAAACTAAAGGTGGCAACATTCAATCAGAAATCGGCAGATTCTAACCGAATTTCTAAAAGATGTTCGGCGCGTGTAATTAACTCGAACGGAAATAATATGGCTAACGTGTTATATAATAGCACGAAAGGTGAAAATAGACAAACGATTATTATTGTTTTATGGTTGCGTCCCAAACTTTAATTAACAAAAAAATGTTAAACGTTGTTCATCAAGAAAGAATTTGTTAGCCTTAATTAGAACCCACGGGCATTAGTTTTCCCTGTAGGGGCTAATTATTATTTTACAATAAAAGTTGGTCTGCCAGTTAATCCGCCACATTTTCTACTATGGCCTATGATTCCAAGATTTTTGGCACAAAAACAAAACTATATTGAGTTGACATATAGGGTTTTCGCTAATGAGTCGAAACGAGCCGGAAGTCATTTAGCGATGAGAACGACTTAAGATTCGACCTACACATTCCTTAGCGAAAACGGACCATGTTTATTTTATTGTAGTGGGTGTACGTTGCCAAAATCATTTAAGCAGACAAAGGAGTGGGTTTTCATTAATTTCATTTTTTATATCGTATTGGATGTCGTTTATACCAAACTGTGAACGGTCAGCTATTTCGTGTCGAAAAAAGAATTAAAACCACTGTCTGCTCTGTTTGTTTAAAGAGTTTTCGTGTGTCTGGTCGCTTTCGTGCTCTTGAAAAACAAATACCTACCCACCAACGCACTAACTTATATGTGGATCTATCCCAACCGACTTTGACGGAACATACAGGGCGCGGTTGGTCAGCACCTGAGACGTGGATTGATATGACGTGTCCGTGATATTCGCCCATGGAATATCTGATATATCGGTCGCCGGGTTAATAAGAATATTAAATATACATGTGGGTTGTGAACTGTGATGACTGCGTGTTTTAGCTTGCCGCTTTACGTACGGTAAACAGTACGAAAATGGATAGTTTTATATACGAAATTCTTGCTTAAAGTTTAAGCAAGAATCCAAAACGGTTCTTTTCATAATGTGACGCTGATGGATAATGGGGTTAAGTTACCTTCCGAAAAGTCTTAAGAGAATTCGGTGTTATGCTTATCGCTTAGAGGCCACCCAACAATTTTATGTATTTGGCACAAAAACTACCAGTATCACCAAAAAAGACGGCTATGAAAGTAAATCGGTTGATAATGATTATCTATGCTTTCAAGCTAGGATTCTGGTAAGCATACTGATTAGCGTTTAAACAAAGTGGTCGTGCTTTTGAGGGCGCAATCTAAAAGGAAGTAGGGAAACTACACACGAAGGTTAACATCGGTTTATGATTAGCATTAAGGTCATGGCCCGAATTGGTTCCCCTACTGTGCAGTTTTTCTACACCCATTCCGTTCTTAATGTAATTTTTGAGGTCAAAACTAGGTTTAACCGAGTCTTATTCGCGACGTTTAGGTTTCGCGTAAGGTTTTCTTTCCACAGTTTTACCAACCTCCATAATAGAAATCCATACAGATGTACTAAAAGGACGTCACTGACTAATGGCATTAAAATGAAGTAATCTGTGGAGACTAATTATGCGACTGCGGAAGCAGATCTTGCTAATTGTTTGTTGGTAGTTCGGATTGGCGACGTGGAATATCCAAACAAAGATTAAGAATAATTAGACTTCTTTCAAATACACTCGTTTTTATGACAAACTCCCATGTGAAATAAGCTGCGAGTGTTTATATAGGGTATTATGTTAGATGTCTGCGCTTTTGGTCTAAATGTATACCGAGAAATTGATTTGGACGATATATGTACTACCATGTTTTGGCGTGAAATACAAAACTAAAAGTTCAATATAGCAACAACAAAAAACATTTGTATGTGTACGATATTTTTCCGGTGAAATCGACAACCGTTTGGCATACTATTTATTCATCAATCATCATGCGACGCTTTGAAATATCTTTCCGTAACATGTCCTTCGGCGAGGTGTACGGCATGCCGGGTCGCCGCATTTAAAATTTCTAATTTTCGCCAAGTCATTGACCGGATACTAATTATGATAAATACATTGATAGCAGATTAATAGTTGGCTCGGTGTGACGGTGGTAGTGTGGTGGTGGGCAATGGAACTTAAATGACAGGGTATGCCTGGCTTACATGCAAGTCTGATAATTTATGTATAAGCTATATTTACTGAATAAACAGCAATAAGACTTAACTATATGGAAAATTATAGTATTTTACGCTGTGGCTCTAGTTTCGACACAGCAGGCCTCACTATAGATTCATTTCTAGACTTGGTCTGTTGTTGTATGATATTCTACGTATTATGCGGTCATCATTTAACCGATTAAGCTGAAACTGTGCACAAAGCATCAGCTATGCAATAGCATCGACTGAAGTCGTTTTTAAATCATTTCCGCTTCCCAACGATCCCTGGGTGGCGCGCTTAAACAAGTTCAAAACGTGTCAACCACCTACACATTCCACGAATGGTTGGCTGATCAGCGCCACCGTGTTGTTTAAACACGAAAAGTGAAACCGTGTAGGGAGAACATACAGACTCGAAATGTTTCCAATACAAAATAAAGCTCAAGTTACGCTTAGTGAGCAGAGAAATAATAGCACGGGTCTTCGGATCAATAGCGAGATAAAATTCTCTCTTGGTTTTCCCTTTGAAATGTCATTTCAAAAGAGAATATTGTTTAAC
Organism: Ciona savignyi; assembly: GCA_000149265.1. Lineage (NCBI taxonomy): Eukaryota > Metazoa > Chordata > Ascidiacea > Phlebobranchia > Cionidae > Ciona > Ciona savignyi. Next base: position 1,699,963 of record CH002883.1, read on the forward strand.
GAGCGGTGACGCGATGATTCAAAGCAATTGGTGTATTTGTTCGTTGATTGTTTAGTCTTATTCTTAGGGCTCGAATTATGATAAGACACTCGTTATGCCTTTCCCCAAGTTATTTGTCCCAGGATGGTTCTAAAGTATTAAGAATATTTAAAAACCGACTTATACAATTGCCAGGTTTCATTTTTTTGTGGCGCATTTTTTTTAAAAACACGGCGGTTTTGGGGAATTACTACACTCACCATATGGCTATTTGGGTAATCTGTTACACTTAAGCAAAATATATATTTCAGTAACAAAAATTCTTGGGAACTTAATTGACAATCGATTTTTTTGAAAATATTCGTGGCGTTATTACACGTGCAAATTAAACTCCAATCAGTCATACTTCCAAGATTAACCATCGGGAAAAGTGGAAGTTGAAATGAATGTTAAATTCCGGCCAGAAGTCAACTGAAAAATTGAGCCATTATAATAAAAAGCACTGTTATGTGACTCGCAGGCGGAAAATGCCTTTTCAAGCACTCTCCAGTCCAAGAGTAGGGCTCTCCCGGTAAGAATTGTTTTCGAGTAAGGATCTCAGAGACGGTTATGAGGTCGAATTTTAAAGCGACGCTCCCGCAAATTAAACTGGAGTCAGAAGAAAAGCGTTTGTTCAAACTTATAGTCCATTGCAACTTAGTCATACCCCACCCAGCACTTAAGCATCGTTGACAAAATCAACGAATTCCATCTTTTCATAGGGAGGATGGTGTTTTTATGGCGACACAAAAGACAAAATACCAAATAATATCTGGCTGGCGCAGTCACTACTTCATAAGCTGTTTTTCATCACGGTGGCGCTGTTATAGGGCCTGTTCCTGAAATATCGGGCGTGTGCTGCCGTGTAAATTCCGTGAAAACCTGTGTACAATCGCCGTCAACTCGTCTGCGTATAATTACATGGTCTGTAGCTTGAATGGAATTAGTGCGCGCAAATAATGAGGGGATGCCGTGTTAATCGGATGCGGGAATCACATTTTCATTGGTTAATTAATGAGGCAGCGAACATTGCAGAAAGCCAAGCTTTACAGCCATCTCTTCACGCGACGCCGTGGAAAATTTGACGGCGATGTAAATCCTAAATCGCTACTATGTTGCTAATTTGCGGCGCCTGAGTACCCGAAAGAACCAATTTAAAGTGTTTGACTTTGGTTTTAGCCGTCGCTCGCCGCTCCAATGGCTGGAAACGCACATAAACAGACGTAATAAGCTTCCTTGTTACAATATCGAGTCGTTTGTTTTGGCTTACGTCATCGGCCGATGGCGGGCACTTGAAACGGGAGTTGTATGAATTGTATGACGTAAGGAATATAATGTCACGGCCATTGTAAACGCCAATGTAAAGTGGTGTTCCGTGTCGTGGATTACCGCGCGGTCGACTGCAATTTCGATGGATTAAGTTCCATTTGCGCGTTATTTTCGTAACTTACCCCCCGGGCTAAGATATAAACGAAAACCACAAATCCAAAGGGGATTTTAAGTAGTTTAAAGAAAGGTAAACAAGAAGAAGTCACCTACTTGACGTGATTTGTCGTGTTTGGATCGATAAAGATACGATGTAGTCGTGGCAATTTAAGCTGCAATTTTGAACGTGGGCAAAAATTACTGGAGACCAAAAAACAAAAACGGGTTTTTAAACATGACTATTATATCTAAAATAAAGCATTGCATATACACAACATAAATCACCGCGTTGTTATTTGCTGTTTTAAGCCGCAATTTCGCAAGTCCACCATGTCTTTTAAAAACAGAATAGCGGGGAAGATCGTAATAGGCGGCGTGCCGAATTACAAAGTCGGGCAAGGGACAGATGAAATACGAACCGCCGAGTGCGGCAATTTACTTTGCATTTCAACTTGTCGCCGGAACAGTAATTTCCAGGCTCGTTGTCCTCAATTTTGAAACGTGTCGTTAGACTGACTGGGTATGCTTAAATTTCCTGCTCCCGGCAATTTACTGCGCGATGGGGATACAGAGCGAATGCTGCAATGCGATTTCCACGTTCTGCGTCATGTCAGTGATTTTAGGGTGTTATTGCGGAAATGTAAATGATTATTAAGACAAGGGCGTCGTGCAATGACCTGCGCTAACATATTAACACGCTATCTCTACACATGGTCCTTGCCGCAGAAAAACGAATTTTTCTGTTTTTTCGTCAAGTGTAAAAGAAAACGTTAGCTTATTGATGTTTGGCTCGCCAATAATTCGTTTTTTTTTACGAGAAAATGGTGTATTAGTGGCGTCACAAAATCGGTTTTCTAACCAGATAAAAATTCGATCACCAGTTACGTCATTTGCGACCTGTTTTAACTAGCAACAACCCAATTTACCTTATATGATTTATTTTCGATTCTTTTATGATTTTTTTAATTTGTTCATTTTAGAAAGATCGGTAAAAAGATACAACAACAGTTTTTACTTCCAGCGCCATTGATATGTAAATCAAACTAGTCACTGCTTTTATAAACCGACGTTGGCAAATGCTATACAGAAAGGGATAGAATCGGATTTAAAAGCATATCGGCGGAATGGCGGAATCGATTTTAACGAAAGTATTCGTCTATTCTATACAATCGTTAAGATCAAAGGGCAACGGCATCAGTCTGACTAAGTGGGACATATAGGAACTTATTCCACTGGATAAGCCGAGCTTTGTGTCGATAAAAAACACGACGCGAAATTAAATCAAGTCATGTGAGCGAGGCTGGCTTTGAAAGTTACAAATCTTCAAGTAATCCACTCCAGAAAAAATAGCAAAGACCACAAAGGAAGGATCAAAATTTTGGCGAAATTGAATACGCGTGTCCGTCGTAACGATTTAGAGTGGTTACTTTTCTACTTAACTGTTTGGGGAAATACGAAATAACAGGCCGGGCTATGAAAACATTTTATCGTGAGCGGGAGCTTTATTGTGCTTATGTATATGGCAACGATGTGCCACATTGTGTATTTGAACGTAGGAAGTATGAATAAGAGAGCTATGGCTAAATAAACTGTACGAAAGCCTTAAACCGAAATTGCTTTAAAGAGAGCGATTTTGGATAATGAAATTGACCGAAATCAATTAAACTCTTTCGGCGAGCGGCTGTTCATAGAGGGGGGGGGTATACCAAGCCGGAATTGAACTGTAAATATCACGAATACTGATGTACCAAAAATTAGTAGTATTTAGAATTTCCTAAATGTGTCACTAGTACAATGTAACCAATCAAAATATGCCAAAAACTGCCTAAAAATTCCAAACAACTCAGCTGCGTACCGTGTTATCCCAATGCTTTTAGAACAAAAACTTTAGATATCCGCATTGCATATAGACTTCAACGTTCGCACGCTGCCATTGATCGAGACGCCTCGACTGAAATCACTTTAAGCCGACTGGAGAAAAACAAACAAGCATATAGATGGATGGACTCAGCAACTTGTTTTCGGCTTTGAGTCTAGATTATAGCTGTCTGTCGGCCGCTAATTGCCTGGGAAGCATGTTTCATCTGTTCGCTGAAAATGTGCTATTCTTGAAAAGAGATGTTTTACGAGCATCCGTTATGGGGCAGTGCGGTAACTGGTGATATATAATACACATTTAACAACTACCCTAGCCCCAGGATTTAAAATAGTAACTGACTTGTAATATGTACTAACATGGCGAAATTTCGATGACGGCTTTAAAAACAACGTATTTGTCATCTTGTTTAAAACATCAAAATTGTACAGTTGCTTTATATTATATCTTTAAGTGATAGTTAAATGTAGTCTTTCATAAGAAAGCAGTGTATAGTCAAGTCAACAAAAATTACCTACTTAGAGTAAAAATAGCAACAAAAACCCTTCGCATAATTATAAACCGAATACCAATATTAGCATTTTATTGATCACTTTAAATTTAAAAGGTCAGAAGTCGAATGGAGCGCGCGGCAAACTGCAACCGGTGCTATCGATCTTTGCGTTTCAAAAACTCAATCGAATGCCACTTCATTAATCGGAGGGCATCCGACGGCTTTCGCCCAATTGATCGGCGAAATGATGGCGCCTGGAAGAGGACACCTTTATTTTGATTGGGGCCGGCAATTAAACTCGATAGACATGAGTCCAAAGCAAATCCCCGAGAGGAAAAATCGAAACCACAGACCACTTAAGACGCGGAATTGACATTTGAATTGCGCAATCGCCGATGTTTATTTAAGAAAAAGTAATTTCTAAAACACATTAGCGCGGATGGTCTATTAGTTAATGAAAATGTGTCAGAAGTAATACGCGTAATACCGGTAGCTTAACGCACGGATACGCGAGACTAAAACGTACATATTAAAAACACGAAAATATATCCGCTGGCGTTTAAACAATTTCTTTAAAGATTTTGTTTAATCTTAAAATTTGAATGTTGTTATTACAGTATAGTTATATATTGTCTGCATAAACGTGTTTTAATACAACGTAAACACAACGCATAGAGAGGCAAATATAGAAAACTACGGAAAACGGGGTTATGAAAGTCACCTGTAAACCCCCAATGCCCCTTTCGGGTGGGTTAGAGATTAGTAAATATTTTCGTATACCGGTAGTTGCTCTTTTCATATTGAGAAGTGCCCTAATCCTATTACCCAACTTTGCTCTCTAAAAACACCTGAAAATATTCTGCGTGGTATTTCTAGAACATGTAATAATAATTGCTATTTTGCGACGGGGACCGTTCCAGCGAAAGTGCGTAAGCTGGCACAATCGTAAGAAAGACGCCATCTAAGCATGACAAAGGTCAAGTAAGGTCAAGGGCGACGAGAAAACAAAATACCAAAAGGGCAACCGCGTCTCTTAAATCAGACAGCCGGTAAAAATGCACAGAATCGCTTGATTTTTTTCTTCCATACAACGGCACTGATGTGTGTTTGCAACAATCACGGCATCAACCACATCAGGCTCCAGGATTAAGTGAGTTATCCTGGAATGGCATCACTGGGTAATTCGGTAGCGTGATTTGGGTGTATTCAGTAGATGCCAAGTATGACCCGATTTCGATAAGGTTCGATTTCGAATTAAAGCCACCCTTGGTAAAATTGGAAATCGCATGTCTAATAACAGCACGACTGCCCAAGCGCACATTAACTCTCAACTATCCAAATCGATCCACCAAATATGGAAGACTCGTATACAGAGTTGTGCGTTAGCAGGCCGGAATTCTTGCAATATCACGCTCGGTAACTATTCACCGATGTCCCCAATGAATAGAGTAGTTGGTAAGTATAATTTCAAACACGCTTAAAATACACAGTATTGATTTGGCAGACAGCAGCGGGACGGATTACTTGCTGTTGTTTACATGCAGATAAGATGAGTGGGTAACGTGCTAATCCCTAACAATGTAAATCCACTTTCAAACATGATTTGTAAACTAAATACACTTTAGGGCTTAGACTGTGTTGCATAATTTACAAAAATAATTACTTTTTCCAGGACTTTGCTTCATACACACTTTAAAAAAGATAGTTTATCAACAAAAAACGGTAAAATATTTATTTTAAAGAAAATGAGTTTGTTTAGGGTCAATCGCTTGGGAAGGGAAAACGCGTCCTCACTAACGAGGAGTTAAGAGCAAGTGGCGCTTTTACGCGGGTAGCTACTGTACCAGCATTGCTTGAAAATAAGCAAAGTGGGCAACTTGAACTCACAGCGCGGAGGAATAATCCGATCGGCAGACAATAAGCCACAGTGGGAGATGGTGGTTTCGACTTTCACACCTGGGTTGAAAACCACGAACCCGGGATTAAAGTAAACTTGAGTTATACTACTGTTGAAAGATGTTTAGCTAAGCGTGAACCCAATAATACTGTTCTGTCCCTTACACTTGTTTCAAGTCGTGAACTCCAAGAAATGAAAGAATGTAACGTTACCTCACACACAGTTTGTTCGTTAATCACCGGTTAAGTTTAACTGCGATCAGTTTTAAGATATTTTTTTTACTTGGCAATTCACACCAACACAAAAGACTATAGAATAGTAATATATATTATACGATATCTGCTGCTCCAATTTAAAACATCATCGATTTTTGAAAAAGTGTATTTATCTTTCTATATGCAGAACTAAGCAATCAGAATGGCTGGGATATAGGCGGCATCTCTTACACAACTTAATAGTTGTTTTGTTATGTGAATTAATATGAATTTTATACAAAGGCAAAAACAAGATACATTTTAAGCACATTTTTATCTTTGCTTTAACTTTAAGATCGGCTTTTTCTATGGTTAAAATTGGATCGGGACAAAGAATTATGACAGTGCACATATAGTTTTTGGTACATCTTGCGTTTGTTTAACTTTATTGGCCGTGTGCTAGTTTTAGAACTGGGTAAACAGTCAGTCACTTTAAACTAATAGCGATGATTAGCTAATAAATCAAACCGAATTAAATTTCGCGGTCGAAGAAAGATATGGGGTTTGTTCAAAACGGCTTTCAGTCCTCTGACAATCTGTCATTTCGCAAACGGAAAGACACAAAGGCATACTAAAACAACTAAAGTGGCCAATGCCAAAACGTGAAGTTACGATCTTCCCTTTGTACGACATTTGTGTTGAAATGTTTGTCGTGCAATTGTCTTCAGCTATTATTATCTGTCACTCGAAAGGTAATTCAAAGGAATTTGATAAAAAGCAATCGAACAGTCCACAACCTTGCGTTGGGAAAGGATTGTTATCGATGATGAGAATAAGTATTAGTTTTGAATGTGTATATAGAAGTACTTTTGTCTTTAACGGCCTTTTTTCATTGCTTAATAAAAACAATTTATATAAACTTATGTATTTTTAACGTAAAGGTTTAAATTTACACCGTTTAGAAAGTTAAACAAAATCGTAGAATAAATACGGAGAAATAACCGAGATAACACGAGTTCCAGTTCTCGTGGGAAATTTTGTTCAAGCGAGATGTTTTTAAAAACCAGCGAAAACCGAAGCCAACAAACAAACTCGACATCTTGTAGATTTCATAAGCTTTAGTCTCATTATGAGCATATCCGGTAAGATGGCTGAAAATACACGGTTCCACGAAATGTACACATTCCGAACTCTCAAAGTCCATCTACTCACCAAGTAAATAGACAGGGGTGGCCTCTCTTATCGTGGATGTGGAATCATTGATTTTAAAGCCTAACCAAATAAAAGCAAAATCAAACTACTATATATAGCAACTCTGAACGATAATAAGCGGCCATTTTTAAGGGTCATCTTGAAGGAGTTTTAATGTGGTATGTTTCTGGATATGGCTATATATCAGCTATGCCGCACCCAAATGAAAGGTCGGCTTAGCGGAGCACTTAAACCGCATGATTGATAGTATGGCTGCATATTGTAAACACGTAATATTAGTGAAATAAAAATCTATTTTTTAATACAACAACTACGCTACTTTCCCTTAGTTTCTGTACATTTTTAAGAAAAATGGCACTGTAAATCACCGAGACAATTAAGACCAACGCCAATAAGTTAAAAAGCAAAAACGTTGTACCGCAATATATAAGTTTAATTTATATCCCTTCAAAAGTGGAAATAGTTATTAGTTTATAAGCCCCGCGAGTACGGCGAGACACATCGTATTTCGCAATCGGCTTGCCTCACAGTTCACACAAAGTTCGCTGAAATGACTCACCAGCCGCAATAAACATTCGAATTACCTTCAAGAAGCAGTGACCGACGGCAGCATCCTCCAGCACGGATACAGCGTAGGAGGAAGATTGGAAGCGGGGCGGAGAGTTCACAGCATCGCTGAGTCGAATCACCAGAGTTGCGTTCGATGCCAATGCGGGCGTCCCTCCGTCCGTGCCCCATACAGTCACTTGTAACTCCGGACTGGACAAACTATCCAAACTCCGTCTGAAATTAGAGTCGCCATAAAAAATGTTTTTTTTTCATTTACATATATTGGAAACACTAGCGAAATTTAATAAATGGCCTTATGGAGTTCATTTTAAACTTTAAACGCTCTAATACAGAAGAATTTTCGATTTTTTATTAAAATATGTGGTTTGCGATATTCAGGTTTAAAGACCGAAGGTGTTTTGAAAACCCAAAGTATATTGAACGGCATAAAAGTTTCAAAGCTTAATTTACGGGCTCCGCGTCCAATAAAATTCACGCTCCACGAACTCAATGTGCGTAATGCAGGTGTGACAGATATATATTAGCGAAACCGACCAAAATTCCGAACGACAATAATTATATGGTGTAATGCAGGCGACCTATCCAAAATTGTAGCTTTGGATTTCAATAGCGCCGAGTTGTACAAAGCCGAATTTTAAAGCGGGCTTAACCAGTCTCCAATTCTCTCTACACGAGTGAGCGGCTCTCACACGGGTTCACGCGCAAACACAAAGGCCCGGAACTAATTAATGTTAGCTGGCCTGTTAGGATATTTGAATTACTTCGGTAATCAGACCGGGACTCGACGCGCACTGTTAGCTAAGAATACTAATGTGGTTAACGCACGGGCCGAAAGTGGGGATATGGAAAGCAAGTATTATAAAACGGAATATGGTATTGGCTTTGATGTTTTTACTGAAAGGTACATATTGATTCATCGTTCCTTTATTAATATATAATGTTTTATGGTTTGTCGGGTTAAACCTACCAACGCCCCATTTATAAGAGTCACTTTTTTTCAAACCAAATTTAATGAGCAAGCCAACGCTTTTCAAAAGACCAGTTTCAGTTTAGTAGTGTATTTAACAAAACATCACCAGGTTTTAGTGTGTATTGTAGACTGCTACCCGACAACACATCAAATAGGTAAACTCATCTCCTTTATATAATACTCGACAATCGTCGGGTGCTGCTTGCCCACTGCGGTAAATTTGAAGTTAACTATCTTTTACGTCCGATGTTTTTTGTACATAAGATTTTCCACCTCCGAGTAGAAAATCCCTATACCGTAACGTACAGGCGTAAACTGGCCGTATGCAATAAAAAATTTCACATGATCTCATGCAATATGATATCGACTTACGCGGTCGTGATGAGTCCCGAGTGCGGATTAATGTTGAGCCACAGACTTTGCGGGGAGCCATCTAATCTGTATGTGACTTCTGCGTTGCGTCCTATGTCGGCGTCCGTGGATTGAAGCTGAGTAACGAACGTGCCTGGATGGTGGGGGACGAAGTGATTTTATTTTCAACTGTTTTATAAATGCTGTGAAAAATTTATTATTTATGGATAAACACTTGTTTAGTTTATTTTGGCCTTAAACACGTTATGTGGTTATTCAAAGTCAGGTATCAAGAGGTTGGGATTGTTATATATATACATAAATATATATACTAAACATACACAATGTTTTCTTGACTTTTAACAAAAAAATGTTAAAATTTTAACATAAAATTCACATAGATACGGACGTGACTAAAGTGCACCTGTTTAGTTGGCTCGTCCAATTAAGTTCTTTTAAAATTTAACTTTCAAAACGTATGGTTATCGAAAATAAAAGCTGACTGTCGCCGATTTGATCAATTGTCATCTAAGAGTTTAGTCATTTAGAATCTTACCGGGGAAAGCGCTTTGGGAGAGTTCAATCTCGATCAAATCACTGGGAAAGCGCGGCGGATTGTCGTTGATATCTTCCACTGTTATTGTGAACGATGTCGTCGCCGACTGGGGTGGACTGCAACAGGTTTTGTGTTTAATTATATTCATTTTCTTAGAGAAATCGTTTTGAGATTAATCGATTATATGTACGGGGGTAACCTTGGGTCGGAAGAATTGTGCCGGCGTTTTCTCGCTATTGCAAGTTTATATAAAGAGTAAAATATACATTTTGTTTTACGCAATCCGTAAAGATAAATTTTTGAAAGTAAGCATTCAATTTCATTTCAGTATCAGTTAATTACACTTTAAACATGGCAAACTGTCAAATCCAGTGTCTTTTGGGTTATATTTAACGACGCTGACTGCGAGGGTGGTAAAATGTGTAATTTTATAGTAGAATGGTAATAAATAGCGTGTTTAGCACGGGCTGTCGTCTTTGGGTGTCAAGTAGCCATTTTAACACACAATAATTCGGTCGTGTTTAAGGTTACATTTTTGTGGTCTTGCCAAACTAACCTGCCAAAATCAACGGCATTCAAGGTAATGTGATACAATGATTCTGTTTCTCTGTCTAACTTGAGCTTCACGCAAACCAGATATATAATGTTGTTTTCTGTCTGCAGTCCGAACCTTGAAACAAAACAAGGGTTAAACAGAAAAACCAATTCATGGCCTTATGGAGTTAATTTTAAACTTCAAACGCGCTAATTCAGACCAAGATAAAGAACGACTTATTCAAACATTAGCAAATGAAGTGGCGGTTAGCAGAAGCACTCGCTATTTTGTGGATTTTCGTCTCAGGGTGCTTAAAGCAATCAATAAATCATTTTACCTTCCATTTCCACCCTCCAGAGAGACGTTAACTTGGCTGAGTTCGCCGAGATCCTGGTCTGAAACCGACACGCGAGCAATATAATCACCTGGCTCTGCCCCTTCAGACACCTGAACACAAATACCAAGTTTTGGGGGAGTTGTTGTTGCCCGTGCACGACGGGAGTCGGTTTTAATGATTTATAAACAAAATGAAAATGATCACACCTGTTGTGAGTACCCTATATCCTATAATTTTCTACTGTAGTTAAAGGTTAAGGAGCAAACAAAATAGATAAAAAAAAAAAAAAAAAAAAACTTTAAGAAAAACATAAGCAGTTTCTAAACATCAATCATTTAATGGCATAAAACTTAAGGTAGCAAAATAAAGCAGGCATTCGATATGGAGAGAAAGGGTAAGTGTTGGGGGTAGGTAGTATGGGGTCAAGGTTATCAGTAAGATCAGGTTGAGAGTTAGGTTTCCGCCTTTTTAGTGCACAGCTTCTTTCTTTTTTATTTTGCCTTATTTAAAGTTACAGAACCATACGCTTGTTTAGTATAGTTTAATCATGGTAGTGCAGCTCACCGCTCTAAAAAGATTACTTTTCCATTTTGATACATCGGAAACACATTTCTTTTTTTTATAAATATAGAAATTAATCTAACATAAAATGAATTAATTAAATAAGGAAAACTTGAAGTGATAAAAAAAAATTGAATTTACCTTTGCTTCACCTGCATCCAAGAAAATCACATTAATTTGAGGTTCGTTGTCATTTACATCCGTTACTTCAACAATGACCACAGTAGATCCAACTTGTGGTTCGGAACCTTCGTCTCTGGCTTCAACTACCAGTTTGTGCTGCACCACCTGCTCAAAGTCAAGTTTTTTGTTGAGATATATCCGTCCGCTGTTACTTTCAATCTCAAATATGAAACCAGGGTCACTTTGGCTACGGTCAATGCGGTAGGTCAACATGGCATTTTGACCAATGTCTTGGTCGGTTGCATTGAGTGTAATTACATCTCTACCCACTGGTTCATTTTCTGATAACATGACTGTGTATCTGCTGAAGTCAAATACAGGGGGATTGTCGTTAACATCTGAGATATCAATGTAAACGTCAAGCTGGCCAGTTTTTGGTGGAACATCTCCATCGAATGCCTCAACTGTAAAGGAATAGTTGGACACAAGCTCCCGGTTTAATGTCTGGTTCACTATTAAATCCACATAGATTTGTCCATTAATGTGTCTGTTGTTCAACCTGAATGCTTTGTCCTCATTACCAGATATGATTGTATATCCTTGTACATTAAACGGGTCTGAGTCAGGATCAACAGCGGTTCCCAAGTTGTACTTGGCCCCAATTTGACTTGCTTCGGAAATTGTAAGATTCAATTGACTGACTCGAAATTCTGGAGCATGATCATTTATGTCTGTTACATCAATTCGTACCTAAAAGGAATTTTTTTTAAAACTGATTCAAATAAAGGGGTTAGTTATATATTTGTTGTGAAAGCAAAGTCTTTTACACTTTAAAAGTTTGAACACCTGAATAGTGGATAAGCAACACTTAACGACTAACCTAAAAATATGGAGACAAAATTAACCAGAAAACAAACAACTTACCTCAAAATATCTGTTTAAAACACTGTCATATACTGCTATATCAAAGGAACTGAAAGTTTCGTGATCAAGCTTTTTAATGGTTTTTATAATCCCTTGGTTTTCCACTACACCACGGTCAAAATACTGCATAAAGGGGTTACTGTCTTCTGATGTAATATAATATCCATTTTGCTCTGTTGTATCAAGCCGGCCAATTTCAGTTCCAATTGTTGCATTTTCCAAGACATTAAAGTCCAGGATTATCGAATCTTGAGCTTGGCAAGCTCTAAAAGCTTGGCTGAATAATATAAATCCAAGAAGAATGGAATATGATATTTCCAGATTGGGTGATTTGACTTGCACATACTTTAATTCATAACCCATCATGTAAACATGGTGCAATGTGAGTTTGTGTCAACTCATTATGTTGATCTAAAAGCTTTGTCTTTAAACCTGGAAAAAAACTTTAATGTGCAAAAACTAGTTTAGTAATGACTTTACACTTTAAATCTAAAAGGTCTCTGTGGCCTAGCCTAATACATTCAAACCTTTAAAAATTAGTAAACTGCTTATAAAGTTCATCCTGTCCTCGATAAAAAGCGGTTTCATAATACAGACATTTTATGTAGTAAAATCACATGCCTCACTGGAGCACGCGCCGTGAGTAAGCTTCAATAGAACTGTTTATATTGTCAAGCGAGAGTTCGCATTGAGCGAGACGCGATGAAAAAATAGCGTCCTTCGTTACCTTGAGTTCTTCGTTTTTCTCTAGCCCCACCTTGAGCGATTCGTTTACACCATAGAAGTCTTAAAAATTCTATGATGACCAACGCAATGTCGCCGAATGGTTAACGCGACCGCTGAACAAAAAATATGCGACGATTACATTATATATATATATATATATATATAATAAACAAAAACGGTCTTAGTGACGAGCCCATCAAGAATAAAAAAAATTGCAAAAAATGGCAAAATGTTTTGTAGTGATATATGTCGTTGACCTTACTTTTATGACGCAGCAAACTGATCCAGTGTAACCTCGACCATGAAACCTTTTAAAATCGCTAACATAGGCATCACGTGTATATGGTATGATGCACTCTCTTCAGCGTACGTTTCTTAGACGGCATTGTATCTTTCTTGTGAAACTTGCTAACAATTATTGTTTTTGTTCATTTTGTTAACAATTGTGTTAAGGCAAGTTTCTATATATTTATTTTAATGATAAATTACAGCAATTGTCAGTTTTCTTTCACTCAGGACTATACTTTTAAACTAACAAATTGAATAACAACAAAAATTCTGGTCTATCGGACATTGCAGTAGGCTATATCGTAGTAGGGGAAGAGTGGGTAAAATGGGCCCTTTAGTTGCAAATCGGATTTTTTACTGATATAAAGCCCGATGGACTTAAGTTTTTCATGTGGTGTCACCTAATACCAAAGTCTTCACACATAACATGTTAACTTTCTAATAATTTTTGTTAAATATATTTTATCAACAAAGAAAAATATTTCGTTAGTGGCCCATTTTAGACAAGGGTGTAGTCTAAAATGGGCCCCGGCCCGTTTTCGACATTAACATTTCGCCAGATAACAGTATCAATATTCGCTTCCCATATAAACAATGTTATTACTTTTATTTTTATGATGTAGTTGTTTTTTTTTAATTTAACACTTTGGATTACAGCAATTAGGGGAAGGTCGGGACCTATGAACATAGATCACCTATGAACCACCCCAAACAAAAAAAATATTACAAATATTTAGCGCCATCAAACGAATGATTTTATACCGTTACAGTCTAGTGATTTCCCTACAAAACGGTCTCCACGTGTTGAAAGAAGTTGTAGTATGTAGTCGAAATAGTGTGTTTTTAAGCACTTTTCCTATTTTTTTCAGTATGTAGTTCATTTGTTATATATTTACCAGTATTGTAGGTAGTCAGTCCAGAGGCATAGGATTGCTAGTATAACATGTTACGCGATTTTTTTCGTGTTTTTCACGGTGGCTTTCTTGTCAAAAATAATTTTTATCACTCGTTTTCATAAAATGGCCGAAGTTGGGAGCGATGAGCCAGTCTATACAGTGACCCTTGAGCCATGGCTTATAGGTCCCGTTTTCGTAAATTATAAGAATTTGTGATACGGTACTAGCTTTAACTGTACAATAAAAAAATATTTTTATTTTTAGCCCCTGCTTACGTTAGCCATTTTAAACATGCCTCGTAAACATGTTTCTAAGAAAAAAAGAGGACAGTTTGAAGCAATTGAAATGGAAAGGGCAGTCAGTTCACGACGTCGTTCACTCAACTAAATCAGTGCGGTCTGCAGCTAGAGAAAACAACGTTGATAGAACCACACTGTCAAGATATGTAAGAGATGTGAGGACGAAGGGAATAGAGGGATTTCAGTTTAAACAGTCTTTTGTAACAAAGCAGGTTTTTACAAACGACGAGGAGGGGATTGCTTGCCTCATACCTGATTCAATGCTCCAAGATATTTCACGGTCTTACTAGAAAAGGTTGCCAGAATCTGGCCTTTAGATTTGCAAAGGCCAATAACAAGACCAACATTCCACCATCATGGTTTACCAACAACCAAGCCGGAAAGGACTGGTTAAGTGGGTTCCTGAGCCGTCAACAAGATCTCTCGTTGCGGCTGCCGGAGCCGACCAGTTTAGCCCGCTCGATAAGCTTCAACAAGCACAATGTTGAATTGTTTTTCAACAACTTGGGAAAAGTCCTAAAAAGATCATCTTACCAACCACGGCAAATCTGGAACCTAGATGAGACAGGAATAACCACGGTACAGAAACCAAGCAGAGTGATATCTCAAAAGGGCCTGAAGCAAGTTGGTCAAATTACATCGGCAGAGCGTGGCACATTGGTTACCATGTGTTGTTGTGTAAATGCTGCTGGCCAAGCTCTACCACCTGTATACATATTTCCACGAGTGCACTTTAAAGATCATATGCTCTTTGGTTCCCCAAGTGGAAGCTTGGGGCTTGCTGCTCAAAGTGGATGGATGAATTCGGAAATGTTTACCCAATCTTTTGTCCATTTCATTAATCACATGCGGTGTTTCCAAATCTAATCCAGGAATTCTGGTTATGGATAACCATAAAAGTCATCTGTCACTTGATATCATTAAGATTGCACGCGATAATGGTGTTCGCATTGTCACATTTCCACCACATTGTAGCCATCGGCTACAACCACTTGATGTGTCAGTTTATGGGCCATTTAAAACTTATTATAATGCTGCATGTTCTGATTGGATGCTGTCTAATCCGGGACAATCTTTAACCATCTACAATCTCGCTTCTCTCAGTGCACTCGCATTTCACAAAGCATTCATATATGCAAACATCACCTCAGGCTTCAGAGCAACAGGAATCCACCCTTTTAATACAAGCATTTTTCCAGATGATGCATATTTGCCCAGTTTCACAACTGATCGACCAGATTCGAGTGCTGTAGATGAGGTAGAAAGAACTGAATCCATCCATCAACAAGTGCAGCAACCATCCACTAGCACTAGTGAAGATCCAAGCACACCAGGCCGAGTAACATCACACCCAGAAAGAACCGGCAGATCAGGTCCTATGACACCAGAAGAAGTGAGGCCGTTTCCTAAAGCACAGGCCAGAAAAAAAACAGCAACAGTAAAAGAAAGAAAGTAAAGTCTTGTATAATTACAGACACACCACAAAAAGGCAGCCCAGAAAAAAACCACAACCTAGATTCCCAAGAAACAGAACAGCCTGTCGTCCAGCAGACACACAAACGAAAGAGGCTAGACCTCAGCAATGATTCCGAAACAGACGATGAGGATGAGTTAATTTGCTCTGACCATAGCTCAGATGATTTGTGCAGTGAAGGCTTAAGTGATGTTCAAGATCTCAACACGAATGAGGCTACCGAGGGTGATTTTGTGGTGGTAAAGTTTAGTGGGAAATCTTGTGTGCACTATGTAGGGAAAGTTACCAAAGCTGAGGATAATGAGGGAGATTATGAAGTTGCATTTCTACGCAAACACCCAAAAGCACAACATGCATTTGTAGATCCATTGGTCGAAGACATTCACTCAGTGCCTTCATCATCAGTTGTGATGGTTCTTCCTCCACCATGTCCCTACGGTGCAACAAAAAGAACCACGGGAATAAAACGATTTCCTGTAGACCTACATATGTTTCACTTTTGAAAACAAGTTCACCGACTGACTTACATCATTTGTTGTTGTCATTCTTTTATTTTTCGTTTGTTCTTTAACGTGTTTACACTATTTTCACCTTTGAACAATCACTACTTCGTTATTTCCCGAACGATTTACGAGGCTCATGGAAGACCCACATAGTGGTTCAGAGGTCCCTGCTAGTAGGGACCCTTGAGACACTTTTTTTCAAAAATTGAAATGCCTTTTTCAATAAATTGAGATGAGCAAACTTAACTGTTTTACTGGTAGCATATAGGGTGTGATGTATTCTATCCACACAAGTAGTTTTAAAACTCCAGATAGTGCACAACAAATCTTACTAATAAAAAACTAAAATGTGGCTCACAGATCCCGACCTTCCCCTACTTTTTATTTAATACCCAGTTACTAGTATACTAATGCAATAACACCTTGCTACTTTAGTGGAAGCATAACTATCAATTCATGTTATTAATAGCATTTAGAAAACCCGTTTAGTTTATTGTGAAACACATAATATGACTGGTAGTGCTTAGTCTAG
>CH002882.1:0-10431 GCA_000149265.1 Ciona savignyi
TTAAAGGGATAAATAATAGTAGGGAAAAAATGGCCTTTAAAAATGACGGTGCAAGAAAGTGATAAGGGAATAAAACTACTTTGAGGTACCCATTAATTAATCATTTATTTGGAACTTATCTGCTGGTATCTCGTTTTTTTATTAACCACTAGTAGGAAATACTGGACTATTAGGAAGATATGTGGATACCTGCAAGGCGAATTGATAAATATTTCTCTAAAGGTTAAAACTAGATGGTAGTTGTTTGCACTGCGGTGATAATAGATTGCCGACAAACGCGTAGGTATGTGCAGTCAGTGCAGATTTAAACGATAAGCAAAGAGTGTAAAAGCGGCTTCGTTGTCAAATCGCTATTTTATGACGGTACTCGAGGAAATTTATACAACAAGGTTTATTAACTTTTGTTTAGACCTTTTATAACTGATCTTGACCTATAAGTAAATCGATCAAATTTGATCCAACATTAAAATTTTGAATATACTATAGTAACCCTGATAACCCGACAGGCAACCTGAAACAAGCATGCATGCGAATTCTTCAGGAAATACCACCGGAAAATAACAGCTAAATTAACGCGTACAATTAATTAAGACCTTTTAAAAAACAAAAACAGACACAAGACAGAAACAGAGTTAAACTAGAGAGTGTCAACCACGTGTTTAACCACCACTATTTGTAAACCACATGTTGTAGGCCATATACTCATGCTACAGGGTCCCTAACCACAATTTGTATTTCATACACTGAGTAAATGTAGTTTGTTTCTGCAAGCATAAACGCATGGGTCCCAGAGTTATCAAGCCAAACTTCTTTTCCATGTGTAGTTAAAAAAGAATAAACGTCTTAAATTTACGAACATTTTCACCACAAATATTTTAAATTAAACCTTCTTTTCAAGCGCTGAAGTGAAATGAAGCTAAATTGCCAAAACAGCCCGATTTAGTTTTTCATGTGTCAGGGAATTCCCCTAGGTTTAGTAGATAAGTTTCTGTTTTTACATATGTGGGTCATGTTATGTAACAATTCTTAAAGTTTTAATCTGATTTGTCTACTGCTTGTCTTATTTGTCAGTGCGATATGGCATGCCAGTCACAAACGTAATTCAGGAACATATCGTCGTTTTCAACGTAATTACCCTAATGTTTTCATTTCTTTAATTGGCACAAAGTGACTAATAGTCCAACACTTCGCCAAATCTGATCAAAATTAGAGCAGCCGTTCCAGCGCTATATGCCCCAAAAAGCTAATTTATTGGAAAAAAAACCTTTTGGATTTTAACGTCTCAGGGGAATTCCCCTGGATTCATTACCCAAAATTTTGGTTTCTTCGTATCTAAACCATGTTCTCTTACAAATGTCATATTTTCATTACGATTCCATTATTCCTTTTGGCAGATGTCGGGGCGACATGGCATGCTTGTCACAATCATGATTTGAGAACAAAATCTTATTTTTAGGGTATTTCCCTAAGTACTTTTTTTTATTTCTTCTAAGTGTTAAATCAGTGACTAATGCACTTACATTCTACCAAATCTTATTCAAATTGGAGCAGCTGTTTAAGCGCTATGCCACAAAAATCTAATTTTTTTAATAAAAAATACCGTTTTCGTTTTTAACCTCCCAGGGGAATTCCCCTTGATTTATCACCCAAAATTTTGGTTTCTGCATATCTAGACCATGTTGTCTAACAAATGGCTTAATTTTATTACGATTCCATTATTCCTTCTGGTAGACGTCGGGGCGCCATGCCATGCCTGTCACAATCATGATTTGAGAACAAAATCTTATTTTTAGGGTATTTCCCTAGGTATTTTTTTTATTTTTTCCAAGTGTTAAATCAGTGTCTAATGCACTTACATTCTACCAAATCTTATTCAAATTGGAGCAGCTGTTTAAGCGCTATGCCACAAAAATCTAATTTTTTTAATAAAAAATACCGTTTTCGTTTTTAACCTCCCAGGGGAATTCCCCTTGATTTATCACCCAAAATTTTGGTTTCTGCATATCTAGACCATGTTGTCCAACAAATAGCTAAGTTTCATAACGATTCCATTATTCCTTCTGGTAGATGTCGGGGCGCCATGCCATGCCTGTCAAACCTTTGACGAAAAAAAAAGAAAAAAAAAAACGAAAAAAAAAACGGACAAAAACAATATGTGTCCCAATTTTTCAATTGGGACCCATAACAAGTTTTGTCAATGGCCCAATAATGCGCGACAGAATATCCCCAGTTGCTCAGTAACGCCCACTTGCGGACACACAAAATGCCTTACAATTAAATACGTTTACAGTTATTTAAACTGTGACTATTTAGGCCTATGTACTAACCATTAATAGTTGTGGCACATTTGTCTAAACTGCCTTTTTGTGACTACAATGCACATTGATAACAACATGTACATGAAAACATCAAGATATGAACATTTACGATTTTAAACAGTTCTATTTTATTTATCAAAAAAAGTGCGGTCTTCCAGAACCGACGGCGTTTTAATTAAAAGTTTCCCACCTTTCTTTACGATAAGGTCTACGTCACCATGTGCTCTGGTCAATTATCGGTATTTTTCATACATTAGGCAACCATTGCTATATTACCGCTTGTTCAATTTTTTACGGTTACTGTTTGTATATATATAGATAATTTACTGCCTTATTTAAAGCTACAGCGTCGAAGTTAGTTTTTTGTACATTTTCTCCCTTTAAAATATAAAAAAATAAAACAGTTACTTTACCTGTTTCATACCCCCGATGCAGTGTTCAATATATTGTATTTCACTTTGGGATATCCATCTGTGTTCCCGAGGCGTTTCAGCCACGTAGAACAACCAGAAAATTGAAAAACACAACCCAATGGAGCCTGCACAATATGTTGGTGGTAACATGTCGATACTGGGAGTTAAGCACTTAATGGATGAATGTTATCTTGTGATTGATTGCCGACATTATTTAATGTGTTAAGCATAGCATATTTCGGTATTGCGATTGTGAATAAATTATTGGATTGGTCGAGGTCATTTTCATGAATTGTTATGGGCGCGGACAGAACTAGAGGTTTTGTGGACTATTAACCTTCTGATAATGACGTCATACACACCACCTACTCCTACGTCATACACTTCCATCATTTGAGCTATGTGTCTCGTTAATCGCACCAACAATCGACGCCACAGTCCACAGTGTAACAAAATAAGCTAGCATCACAGAAAAAGAAAGTGCAGTTACCAACCTAATATATAGAAGACCGCTTCCCATCCGATATTTTGAGCAATCCAGCCAGCGAACAGGTATACAAGTCCAGTGCCAAATGGGATGCCACATAATGCGATGGAGTGGAGACTACTTCGTTCTAACGGAGGTGCCCAAAACCGCCATATTGTCATAAAAGCTGCAATTGCTATACTCTGGTATAGAACAAAAATTACGTAAAAGATTTACTAAGTAGCCAATAAAATTGGGATAGAGAAAATATATTTAACAGAAGCTTCTGGATTTAATTCTGGTGTTTTAAAGACATCAATATTCTACATACGTGCATTAAACCGACAAATATCCTGCAGACCAAAGCGAGGACAAATGACGTATAAGCGGCCATTGGTGTAACGACGCTAATCGCCGACGAAAGAAGAAGAGGAATGCCAAAGACTTTTCGGAATCCAAACTTTTTTCCGATGTAGCCGCCCAAGAAATTGCCAGCCATGTAGCCGTAAAAATATGAGCCAAGAAAGAGTCCCTCTTGCCGACTGCTCCATGCAAAAGTCTATAGTAAAAAAACTGTATTGTGTATTGAAATTTTGGGTTAGATATCATACTCCTGTAGCCTACTGTATATCTCCCGTTCTGAAAACACAACTTGGCGAATATCGCCTGGACCTAGTAAAATAATGATTTTACTGATGAAAGAAAGTCTCCATCGTATACAACATTAAAATTGCCCCGATAACTCAACGTTGGAAAAGTGGCAATCTGACTTCCCGTCCGTGTGAT
Source organism: Ciona savignyi (assembly GCA_000149265.1). Classification (NCBI taxonomy): domain Eukaryota; kingdom Metazoa; phylum Chordata; class Ascidiacea; order Phlebobranchia; family Cionidae; genus Ciona; species Ciona savignyi. Next base: position 3,984 of record CH002882.1, read on the forward strand.
AACATAGACCCCTCGCATTTTCCATTCACAAGGGTTATAAATAATTATCACATATCTATATTGTTAAGGTTTATTCAATTTTCAGGTATAACTTTTTAAATTCCCTTTTGGTAGGTAATCAACGAGTGTTTTGAATAAATTCCATGTAAACCTTTTTTTTACTGTTAGTTAACAACAAAACTGCAAATTAGTACTTGTTGGATTAACTCTAAACTGCAAGGTACGGGAATGTACTATAGACTTTGCTTACCAGTTGGTTATCGCTTGTAACATTACTAGTGGCATTCCATCGCACCATGCTTAGAACTGCCACGTTGACGCAGTTTCGTAGACATCCAACGAAAAACATTCCCATAAAACCCAATCCAGCCAGCACATAACGTTGGCGAACGCATGTCGTTTTTTCTTTAACGTCCTGTATTTTGTTAACAATGAAAAACGATGTTGTATGGAATGGTATGTCTAACATAAGGTCGTCGTTTTTCCGCGGCTAAAGAGAAACATATATATCACCTTTATTCACGAGGTCTCAATCGACGTTAATTAGCATATCGTTTAAAACAATTGCATGTAGTTTTAAGTTTGCTTTTCTTCAGTAATGGAAACGCGTAAGCTTTAAAAGTATGTCGGACCCTCTCTCGTTCCGGTTTGGCTACACGTCTTTCTTCGTAAATAACGTAGATAAAACGCACTAAAATATTGCCGTAGAGGTTAAACAGCAACCAAATAAATCATATTATGTATTGAATCAAACTTACTGCATTTTCACACATCTTCGACGTTTCTCGCTTCATTTTAAAGCCTAAAGGTAGTTTTAGGCAACAAAGGTAAGCCTTTTACAAAAACCAACATGTATCGGTATGTAGTTAACCAAAAAACATATATATGAATAAAAACGTTCCCCAACAAAGCTAGTACACCTAACTTACTGCGGCTACAAATATAAGGTGCTCGCGAACTGTTCAAACTACAGTAGCTATTTGTTTTAGACCTCGTCACGCTCTGCTGATTGCAGAAACTACCGGCCGGTACTGTTATAATGCGTTAGGCCCTACAACATATACCTGAATGTTCCTCGTTGGACGGTTGATTCTAGCTGTGGAATGTTAAGGTGTCAAGAATCCGAAATATTACACTAAACCTGTGACATAGTTAATGCTTTCGTGTATACGCTTGACATCCGAATGCGCATCTGTAAACTTGTACTCTTAATCTAAAACAACGAGAAATGGCGGAAGTGCACCCTAATCAGGGTAGTTGGACTCTGTAAACTATTAGGCTATAACTGATGTCGGCAACATTTTTAATAAAATGTGCCAGTTTTTTTTAATAATATCATAATTAAAGAAACTTGGCGTGTCAACCATTTATATAAGTATTCAAACGTCTTCGACCAAACATGCAGTAATAAAAGTAGGTATACAGCTATTCAATATTTACAACAATATCAAGATAATTAAGACTGTTGATTTGCATGCTTTACGAATTTTAAGACTTGATTTTGAGCAGCGTAGACAGTTTTGCACATGCTTATAGTAAACATTTTGCGTGCTCGTCAAATCGTGCGTGCCATGAAATAACCCCTGGCCAGGGGGTTGCACCCCTGAGCTATAATAAGAATTTGGCACTAGAATAAAAACAAGAAATTACAACAAACCGAGTTCTCGGGTTTTCAAGCTATATATATATTCCCGTTGTTCAGGAAGAACGTCGCAGCCTTTTTTATGTTTTTACGATCAATACTATATACTTTAAAACAGGCATGGGCAACCCCTGGCACGTGTGCCGAACTTAATGATAATAACTTAAAAGTTGTTGTATTATTTAAACTTTGGCCACGTGCATAAAATGTTTATTACCGTAAGTTGTGAAGTAAACATTTGATTATTTATTACCGTGTTATTGTTACTCAACAAAGACCAAAGAGTACAACAATCCGCTTGCAAATCTCGCAACCTGCTGCCACAGACGAACGATCGGACGTGAGAGAACTTTGTACTTTTGTCCAGACAACCAGAAGTTGTTAATGTAGCCAAATGTCGTTAGTATCAGTTACCCTTTGCATTCTAATTTACTTTTGTTAGCAATTAAAGATACAAAATGTTATAAGGCTAAACACGATGTACCATGTACCGGCAAGATCATTCGGTATCGGTAAAGGTCATGCATATTTCGTCAAGTAAAAAAGACCGGTAAACTTGTTTCACTTAAGCTCATCGTTACGTTTATCTAATTGCGTTAATGATAGTAAAAATTCATCGTTAAACACACTTTTTCACCTCCCTTATGTTTTCCCTATCAGTAATAATACAGCGCTTGCTTATTTTGCAGAAAATTAAGTCATTATTGTAAAAAGGTACAGTATTTCGTTTTTTTGTCTCTACCGAATTTTAGGACCATAAGCTAAAAAACTTCAAACTGATGTACGAGATGTATTTAAAGCTATTCAGACTGATATTTTCTTTTAAATAAAACTTGATCTTTTTTTTAAGTTTATTGTGAATGTTTTGGTTATGCTGTATTGTGTTTTCACTATTTTGTAAAATTTAAATCATATTTTTAAAAATAGGCATCTTTAAGAATGAAAAAGAAATATGTTCTCACAAATTGTTCGTTGGCACGCGGAAGGATTTTGCTAGTAATTTTAGCCGATTGAGAAAGGTTGCCCACCCTGCTTTAAAACTATGAAAGTTTCTTTTTACAACAGCCGTAACATATCCCATTATTTTCTGCACGCAAAAAATAGTCTATCTAATGGTTTAAAAACACTTGGTGGTAAATTAAGTAGTGGGCAATACGCGGTTGAAACTTTCTAGTTAATCTGTAGTTTGGGGAATTTTAGTTTCGTTTATATTTTATTTTTGTCTTTTTTATATTTCTTGGTACTCGTAGTGCATAGAAGTTTATTATGTCTGGCCATGCTGTAATAAAACACCTTTTCAGCTTCTGCTGTTCAGTAGGTTCATAATTTATAATCTGACAAAAAATTATTATTCGAGTTAATAATGAAACAAAATGCTTGCATATTTATTTAACTGTTCGGAACAGCGGAATTGACATTGTAAGTGTAGTCACAGTTGTCGGGGTCGGAACAACACTGGAAGCTGCCGTTGGTTTTCAGGTCTAACAGATCGCTCAATGTCTACATTAACGAATAGTTATCCAATAATAGGTTTTACGTAAAACAACACTCACTTTAATTTTCTTTCCTGTTTTCCCATTATAAAGTGGGCGAGGTGGTGGCTTGTTCTGCAAATAATAAAGGAATATGAAACACTAGACGCAGGAAGGTTATTTTCTAATCCGTCAGACTGCAACCTTTGTATAAACAGTTCTTCTCAAAAATCGAACCACAATTATCCTTAGTAATCCTTATATGCTACAGATTACTATAAAAAAACTCCTGGTTTAATCGAAATACCGGTGGCATATAGGTAACATTATAAGGGGGACTGATATAGGTAACATTAGAAGGGGAAGTATTGGAACAGTATACACAATTGTTATGGGTGAATTTTTTTAACCAAGCCAAGTTTCGAACCCATGACGGGATCGTTACTCGGACTTTTGTATGGTAGTCGGTATACGTATCAGCCGCGTTAACCATTTGGCCACACGACCGTACAATTGTTATGGGTATCGGCGGAGGTATCCCTGCAACATGATTTTTCAAGCTAGCGATGAGTGCAATAACAATTTATATTCACATGCACTAAAATTAAATCTTAGTTTTTTGGAAGGTCAGGTAATAGATCAACGTTTATTAAATGATACAGAAACACTACTTAATTTGGTATGATAATTAGGCAAACCTATTAGTATCTGCCCGAAGAAACATTTATCGTATTATTTAATTGTTTGCAAGTAGTTGACACACCCTAGAATCTGAAGTTACTCACGAATTCGGTGCAAACATCAACAACATCCGTACAACCACAGTTCACGTTGGTTAGGGGAACTCCCTTGAAACAACCCACCATAAAAGGAAAGTCGGAGGTAATGTGATACCTGGACCATAAATAGTCTTTAAATATAAAAAGGCATCGTTTCTTATTAAGATATCGTTTACATGTCATCCTTAAAAAAGTTAGAAAGTGTCAAGATTACACAGAAAGCTATATATTTAATTTAAGTACGGGAGCTTGACCTGTTCTGACATATGAATTAAACAAACATTACACAGTGACATCTCTATTGAGTGCGCTTGATTGATTTCGCTTTATTCTTTAATATAGCTTTCAAGGAGAGATAAAAGCATTCAAAGTGGCTAACATAAGCCTATATAGCTATTGAAACCTATAACTTCCGTCCGACGAAAACTTCCCGTGACATTCATCAAGATCTGCTGTGAAGAGTTCCGTGCCGTCCTCATCATTAGGTCCATATATCGGGAATCCATCCAACGCAACACCTGCATCGTGCATGCGTATCACAATACGTCACCATTAAAGACGTCACTTTCTTACCAACTATGCCGGATGGTTGGCCGCACTCGAGCTTGTACAGACAGGAAGGTGTGATATGGTAGTGATATTGGTTCTGTGGTGAAGGATGGCCCCAACAATAATCAAACAAATTCAACTCCTCTTCACCTGCGATAAGGTTGTTACCAACAATGCTGGATGGTGTGATACGATGATAATACTTATTTATCACACGAAATCTACATATACCTACCTGCGTTACAGCAACCCTGAGTGAACTGGTTGAAGATGGAAACGCCGTTAATGGCGATTCCGATCGTGCCCATGGGCGTACAGGAACTTGAAGAAGCAATAATCGGGTTTTTCGGGATATCATAGACGTTATTGTGGGGTATTATGTAGTTGGGGGATTGCGCTCCGTTGAATAAACCTGGAAGTGGGTGGTAAGAGCTGGATCATTGATTCAAATATGCAAATCACCTGTTTGGTGATCCGGGATACCGTTGCTGGTTATTCTTAAGAAACCTCCTTTGTCCTCAACAGCCACTTCCCCCTGCAACCCTGTGTTGCCCTCTGTATACGGTCGAGCTTGGAATGCAGCTATTTCGTCACTAGTGAGAGCACTGCTTCCACTAAGGAACACAAATGTCAACAATATGATCAACATCTTGATTGTAAGTTTAGTTAGTCCGAACCATATATTTATATTACCGTTCAAGTTATTTATAACGTACAAACTTCTTCAAGTTAACCACCTGCAAACTTTCCCAAGCCACAATGTTGCAGTATCGCTTTGTCAGCGAAAAATGGAGATGGGTATGAAGGATGAAGCCATAATAAATTGACCACTAAGTAACACAGTGGTGTTGATAGAGACTTCGGCTGTCCTAAATATCAACGGCTTCCATGTAGTTCCGACCTTGACAACTGTGATTACACTTACAATGTCTAATATGTTTTTTAGGCGGATGAAGTTTTTAATGAACTCTGAATATGATTCGGTCGCAGTAACTTTTTTTCTATATTTTTTGGCCTAGGATAGGATAGGATATTCATGTTTATCCACGTGAATGGGAAAATCAAGGGTGTTTACACACGGGCAATCACCTCGCGCCCACCGTCGCGTTACCTGAGCTTTTGCAGTGTGTTGCGTATGATATACAAACCCAGTAATCGGGTGGGTTCAGGCAATGTCCGTTAAGTGCCTTGGCAAAAAACACAACCGACTAGTTAGGGGCCAGTTTCGATTCTGCAACCTGACAGTTGATAGGCGCCGCACTAAACCAGCCGGAAGACTGTTGTTTAAGTAGAAATATCAATCGGCTCCATTAACAATTCGGCCACATAACCATTTGGTCACGTTGACAATACGCCAACACAACCATTATCAGACTGAGTTACGTAAGCATGTGAAAGTCGGACTGGCGTCGTAATCTCTTTGACGACTTTGACAATCGATCGGTTTGCAAAAACACTAATGTACGAACTAAGACACACTTAAATTGTTGTATTCAGCAGGTTTGAAATGCTTCAGAGTCGCTGACGTCATACTAACGTGTCACTCAAACTCCAAGACCAGGGCAATATGTGCAATTACGGGATAAACATGTGTACAATTTGATGGGCGTTGTCGAGAAAAAGTCTTCTAATCGTATAGGGAGTTTATCTGTCGTCTGCGAAATATCTTTCATTAGGACTGAATAATAGGCTAGCTCGGTGGGTTATGCGTCGCGTTAACATTTTTATATTGGTGTAAAGACCCTATTATATATTTTTTATATATATTACTATATATTTATATATATTTTAAAGTTTTTTTTTATATCATCGCCTATGTATTAACAAAAAAACAATTAACAACACGCCGATAAGTTAGACACCGCGTTGGACTGTCACTTGAAATGTGACCGGATTGAATTCAAATTTTGGCTTTGTCGATTGTAGCAATTGGCAAATCACTTAGCGGACATCGGTTGAATCCAATAGATTAATTGATTTAAATGAAACTATATGAATGCCTCAAT
>CH002882.1:10844-26656 GCA_000149265.1 Ciona savignyi
GGAAGCGAGAAGGAGAAGGAGGAATTCTGCTTACTAGAACTATTTAAAGTAATTTTAGCCCTGCCCCAAACACTATTCTCAACCCCAGAACTAACCTAAACTTTTCATGTTTAAAACTAACTCTATTGGCATAATCATCATTTTAGTGTGCAGTTTTCCTCTTTTCCGCCTCCCACCTTTTAGTCTTTCTCATAACAACTTACAAGTAATGACCGGTATTACAAATGAAACCTGCACTTATTTTTTTATGGATGTGCATGTGCACGCTGTTTTTGGGTTGTGTATCCATGAGATCTTGCTATACTTTTCAGGCTATACTATAGACTGGGCAGAAGGTAACTTATGATTTTCCTTGTGATAAGACCCTATTGATTTTACCATTCATCTGGTCCGAACCATCATTCTCTGATATATGTAAGATGATAGCTAAATACCCTAACCTACTTTTAATTAATTACAAATAATTTTCACATCTGTCACTGAATTAAATTTAATGTGGCAGAATAACCTTGTGCCTTTAAAACCGGGAGGTAAATTAACTTCAGCATAAAAAAAGCATAAGTGCGCTTACAGCCAGGAGCCAGCCTACAATACATCAATATATATACCACCCCACCATACCAAGTACCACTTCCATACAATGTTGTGTTTAATCGGTTGTGCTTTTGCAACAATACTCGTGTTACAGGTTTAGCTAATAATAAATAATTATCTTCTCACACCATGTGGTGTAATTGCCAGGCAATAGCCAATCGATTGTGTTCTTGGCCAAGGCACTTACAGAATGTTGGCCGAGAGTGGCACATTGGCAATGTTATTACAGGCTAATAACAAGAAAAGCTGTGGTATAAATATTAATAATTTAATAATATTATCATTTTATACAGGTATAAGGTGTAATAATGTCTTCCAGTGTATCTGTGACATCATCTATTCATAGAAGTAGTATTTTAAGCCTAGAAGAAACAGACTTATGGGAACTTTGTTATTATGGTGGTTTGACGGTTGATCCGCAAATATTTAAAATCCTGCTTGACTTGTTGCATATGGATGTCCATCCGAACGCAGTGCTGGAGGTATTAAAGGAAGTCACATCATACTCCAAATACGCAAAGGATTCAACGTTGAAGAAAGATTCTAAACCAGTCGCAGAAGAAAAAAAATCAAAGTCGGTGGAAAATTCTTCTCAGAAATCGCAGAAATCTACCAAATCAAATCTTGTAGAGAAGAAAAGTGCGCCGAAAAATGTTACTGGGAAAACTGTAAAGCCAGAACACAGACTTAAAAAGAAATAATGATACTTATTATATCAATTCATGTTTTGTTTATATCAATTAAAAAATGTGCTTCTTTTTATACTGTCTATAAACACTTTGTTGATTTTTTGTGCCAAGTTCTATCCTTTTTTGTATAGTGGTTAGGTTGCTATGGAAACCACTGATAATTTACGTCATGCAATCCCAGCCAGTTCTGTGCGTTCAACAACAACCAAGTCGACCATCACAAAGAAAAATGCGAAGAAAGGGGTTTGTGATATCGTTATTCAAACTAACATTTTAATTACGTCAGTTTGTTTTGCAGTTGGGTGCAAAAAAGGTTGGACTCGGGGCACACAAAGTAACAAAAGTAGACTTTGAGAAACTGGAAAAAACTGCCGAAGCTTTAGATAACAGTAAACTGGACCATAAAAACGAAAATAATAAAAGTGAACCTGTCAGGTAGAAACTGGTCATGTTATGTTTTAATTTTATGTTAATTGATATTTATTAATGCAGCACTGAATCATTACAACTTGCGTACCAAGACATTACCACCAAGGAGAGGCAAATTGATGCAAAGATGAACAAAATGGATGATAGGAAAAAAGAACAAGCTCAACGACTTGGAATGGGAATGGGCAGAACAGAGTGAGTATTATGTTGTCATTATTCAGTAATGATCTCACATCTTCTTTATTAAAATGTCATAATCTGTTTAATAATAAAACACCGGTAACTTTTATAATTCATGTGTTCTGAGTTGTATCTATTTTCATAAATTATTTAAAATAGAACAATTAGTTAAGTCTTCACCTGTAGATAACAAAGCAAGGTGTATATCTCTGCCTTGTCACTGGTAATTACATCAACAATAACTAAACTGCTAATTGTGGGGTTTAGCAATATATTGCCCATGGTTATCTTTGTGGGTGTGACAGTGTGGAGCATTATAACACAGGTAGTTGTCTGATTACCTTATACCCACAGTCTGGTTACTGGAGCTATGGCAGTGTTTGGTTTATATTTAATTTATTGCATTTATTTAGTGTGTTCAAGCAATGTCCATGTCCTTGAACTATTAAAAAATAGTTAGCATTTATTAGATATCTTAAGGGGCATATACTTTACAATTCAAGTTTTATGAAAACTGAAAAAAAACTACAAAACATTAATAGCGTTATGGTTACAAACTATAAATAATGTTCTGAATTTGTCATCACCAGTAAAATAGGGGCAAAAAAATTGTGAAAAAACAAATGCCTTTTTTATACTTTTAAGCTTTTCTTGTATTCTCTTTACTCTTCACTGCACATCTAATACATTAGTTACCAAAGTTTTAAAACGGTTAAATAATTCATTTTTCCTACTCTACATTTTTTGGGATTTACTGGAATACTGTTAAAGAGTAAGTTAAAACGGATTATTTAATTCCATTTTTATTTTCCTTGTTCAATTATTTATCCTAAAATTGTATAACCATTACATATTAGCTAATACTTCTAAAAGTTTTAACTCAATTAGAATTTTTTTTTCTGTTAATATTTAGAGGACATTGAATCAGACGGATTACCGGTTTGGGTCAGGTTTAATTTTCGGAAATTAATGCCAAACTGTTACGAAGGTCTTGAAGTTTTGTATAGATTTTAATAGGTTTTGGGAGTCGACTGCAGTCATAAAGTGACTGTGTATTAAATTTACTTAATTACATTTTATATTATGGGAGAGTTTTCATTATAAATGTTGTTTTTAAGTCATTTTATAAGGTCAATGGCCATCATGTCACTAATACTAATATTTTTTTACCAAATACCTTAAACGAAGACAGTGTTCATTTTACAATGACTTTTTCATATTTTGAATTTAAAAATGTAAATTTAAAAAAATGCTAATAAAACATGTTACTGGAATGCTCCCACGCACTCTGTCTAGAATTGTTTGGTTCACTATTGTACACACAGGTTTTGTAAATGTTATTCTAAAACTAATGCTCATATTTTACACGATGCATAAAAACATTTTTAGTTCCAAATTTCAATACACCTGCTAATTTTGTATTTGTACCTAAATATTCCATTCTGTGGTCACTAAAATTCTTTTCTGATATAGTTTATAGTGGAAACTATAGGAGAATAGGATAGGATATTCATGTTTATTCCTGTTGATGGGAAAACCAAGTTGGTTAACACATGGGCAATCGTCAGATCACCTCGCGCCCACCCTCATGTTACCAGGGCTATTTTATGTGTTGTATATGATACACACATTCCTTCAATTTAGTAATGTAAAACCCATTAATCCGCCGGGTTTAGGCAATGTGTGGAAAGTGCTTTAAGGACATAACCGACTATCTAGCAACCAGTTTCGAACCTGCAACCTGTCAGTTGAAAGGCGTCGCACTAAACCACCAGACTAATCGCTTGGACTATGTGATTGGAATAGTTAATATATCATAGAACATATATATGTAGCTTTTTGTCACTGTGCCTGGGGTGTGGTAAAAAGAAACGGACGTGTACAGCAATGGTAGTGAATTGTACATATTCAAGTAATAGAGATTTAATTAAACTTGTTTTGTTTGTGCTCAAATTAAATTCCCAATTAGGCCCTGAATGTTTTCTTGCCCCAAGTAAGGATATTCCGGGTATTATTATGCCATACTAAAGATTTTATATATTGCAGTGGTGTATCTCATTCATTGAATATGACAACAATTGACCAAGTGGATGTTAAACCAACCAGGCGAGGGCGATACGAGGACAAAAATGATACTTTCTATGACGCCTTTTTTACTTCATCAAAGTAATTATGATGTAATAATGCAGTGCTGTATAGTTTCATGCTGTTATTTTATTATAAATGTTTTATATACTCTGTTTTTTTAACCTCATATTAGTGGTTTATGATGTTTGTATGGAAATTAATTATTTCGCAATAAAAATTACACTTTCCAAAATTATCCTGATTTCCGTTGTATGTCCTTTAAATAAAGCGAACTTTGTTGAAATCTTGTTTTTATTTCCCAGGAATTGGGATAGCGATTACGAAGATGACTTTTCAAGGAAAAAATATTCAAGCAGTGTTGATCCAATAGAAAAGTTTCCGTCAGGCAATACTGGAATGAAAGCTGAGCCAAAAAGCAACAGGTTTGTTCATTTGGCATAGGCCTACCATACCAGAAGTTTCTTTAGAACTGGCACCATAGGATAGGATATTTTATGTTTTTTCCTGTGAATGGGAAAACCAAAGGGGGTTAACACAGGAGTAATCGTCAGATCACCTCGCGCTCATCATCGGGTTACCGGAGATATTGCAGTGTGTTGTATATGATAGACATGTTCCTTCAATTTGGTAGAACCCATTAATCCGCTGTGTTCAGGCAATGTACGTAAAGTGCCTTTCCCAAGAACATAACCGACTAGCTAGTGACCAGTTTCGCAGCTGCAACTATTCAATTGAAAGTTGACGCACTTAACCGCCAGACAAACTGGCCGGACCAGGTTGAAATCACAGGTACTACTTTTTCCACCAAAGCTATTTGGGCAGTTTTTAAATAAATTAATTACATTACCCAATATCGGAACAGTTGTTAGAGTACACAGTCCTCAACAATTGGTTTAATATAAACTGATGTTTTGTTTTAGCTTAATACTTTAATGTGTACAGGAATAGTACTTAAAATTATATAGAGCTTCTACTAGTAAATTTAGAGTTGTTAATGGAAAAAGTAGTGTTGTAATCATTTGATCAAAAAAATTCAGAATTAAAAGTTAACCTAATATTAAAACATGCATAAAAAATTGGGGTTTTGAAGAGGAAAATGCTTATGCCTGCATTTTTGTTATGTGTATTGATTTTTTAATAACTTGTAATGTTGTTAAACAATTTTGTTTGACACAATACTTGTTTAGAATACTCTAGTATATTACCGGGGGTGGCATAGAATCTCTCCTACACCTTTTTCGCTGATAGTGCGATATGAGTTAAGTGACCAAAGTTCTCTGCCTCGGCAAGGTTTAAAGCCACTGGTCAGGGTAGGAATTGAATACTAAACTAGTCAGATTACATTCACCATGATCAACCTAGCAATTAATTTTTATCCACCACTAATACGCAGATCAGTGCAATCAACGATAAATTACGATACCAAGCCGTTACCAAGTCATTTGCAAAATTCTAAAGCAATATCATCAGATATGCTATTCGGAAACCAATCAGAGGTTATTATTATTAACAAAAAATTAAAATATTAGCTTTTTTTTAATTGTATTAATTAAAAAAATACCTTTTTATAATTTTACCAAAGAGCTCACTGTTTTATCTTTGCATGTTATAATAATTGATTTATCATAGTTATAAACTGTACTACTTAGGTTTTTATAGGTATTAAACTTGTATTAACTTTGTGTTTCTCTCTATTAATCAAATGGTTCAAGAATGGCTAAAATGGTACAAAAAAGAAGCCTTAAAGTGTTGTGTTAGTGGGGAATGTTCTTTGACTTAGACTTTGCTCCAAAGCAGGGGTATTTAGTATGTCATACAGAACTTATTAATGGACATCAGTAGATTTAAGTACAAATTACTTATGTGTGGTGTATTAATATTTTTAAATTAAACGAGCCAATAAATTTTATATTAATTTCGAGCAAATTATATATATCAGTTGAAATCACAGCCTACATCGGGTGAAAGGTTACGAAAGTTCGACGGTGCCACATCCATATCAAGTGAGGATTATTATGGAAACAGCAAACCACAGCAAAACCATGTTCCTGATGTGTCTGATATTAAAGATGGTGTAAAGGAAGGGGTTAGAAGTGTGGCAGGAAAACTTTCAAATTTTGCATCCGGTATCGCCTCTTCAATCCAGGTCTCTGTCATTCAATTAATCATTTTAAACGCACAGTCCTGGTTTTATTTTTTACATATTTAACTCTTTGTATGGCTGTTGGACCGCTTAGTTTCTTTTACACCGGCTCAAGGCACCAATCTTCATTAAAAAGAATTTTAATGATGTCTTTAAAAAAACAGGATGTATATATGAACCAATTGATATTTGGTTTTTGTATTAGCAATGAAGTCCCATTGTTTTAACCCAGCAACAATAGAAAGTAACTAACCATTCCTGCAGAACAAAAGCATTGATAATTTGGCCACATGTATGAGTGTTTAGTGGTAGTCCTGAAGTTTGTGTTGTTGAATTGCTTGGTAGGATAGTGCCTTTTTTAGTAGGTTGTATCCTTGGGTAAGGTAGAGTGGATTCTAGTAAAACTGAAATAAATTTTCAATCATATACAATACAGTGCAATATCACGGTAACCCAACGGTGGTCGCATGTTAATCTAAAAATGTTTTCCCAATCTTGGCTAAACATAAATACCCTTTTTTTAGAATATATGTAAATGTAAATGACAAAACCAACTAATTGTATAGAATATCTTTATGTTTTTTTTGAAACTGTATAAGATCCATAATTTATTTGCATTCCATTCACAGGACCGATATGGATAAATGATCATGTGAATGCAGTCTTTATAGCAGTTTTGGTGTGCAATAACCAGGTGTAAATAAAATATGGAGATTTACCTGAAATAAAATCGTTACGGTGTTTGTTACATTGTTTCTTGTATAGTGCGTTTTTCGATTTAGAAAGCAATTATTTTTTTAAGGGAGTTTGTTTTAAAATCATGGAATAACTTCGAAAAATATGTCGCTATTTTCTAATAAGTTTAGTTTAGTTTTTATTTTTGGAAGTGTAGTACGTGGTTTATTTTCAAAGATAGGAAGCAGGAAGAAAACGGCAAAACTGCAGTACTAAAAGCCTGTCCACAAATACACACCGACCTAAGAGGAAATAAACAACATTGATTTAGGCAGCGAAAAAGTTAAATCAATATTAACTAAAATTAAACCTTTAATAAAAGTGACAGCACATAGGAAAAAGTGCAGGGAGTATTGCCCTGCGAATCTAACAACATCAGTATGACGTTGTTCTTTTATAATACCCAGGGCCACCATTGGATAAATGAATGTCTAATGTTTATCTCTGCAAGTGGACACAACCACATCTTATAATAGAAAATAGCATATTCATGCTCATCCTGTGAGAGACGGTTATAGTTGTAACAGGCAATTGTCAGTTTACTTCCCACCAATCGCAAATTTAAGTATTGTAGAGCGTGCAATGCGACGGAGAGCTTTCAGCGGGGTTTCTTCAGCCTATAAACCAATCGAATCGGGTAACGTCACTTAGTTTTTGGAGGACACAGCTGACAAAAATTCCACCAAAATGGTTTTGCTGGTGTGCCTATCAGGAGTTCGAAACCTAGGCCTATAAAAAAATAAACAATTTGGAACCAGTTTTAATCCTTTCTAACTTTCAATTCATGTTCCAACGCTGTTCAAATAAGTGACCGGGCCGGACAAGCTATTGTAATGTTTTATAATTATTGCGAATTTCAACAGACCATTTTTATACACTATTTGGTAAATAATATATTGAGTATATCAGAGAAAATTGTTTATATGTGTGTCTAAAAATGACACAACGAAACATGAAAACCCTGATATCATCGGATTTTATTACGTTACGCTTGAGTTGTTTGTTGTCAAGAGAACAAACCACCGCCATTACCGATTTATGAGTAGCTGAATTCGAGTATCTTCTATTTTTTTAATTTTTTACTATAAAAAACTTGATTCTAAGTCAGTAAGATATTTGCAAGATGTTCAATTTTTGGTTGTTGTCGCCCTGTCTCTCTACGTAACAAAAGATAAGATTCGAAAAATACGTCGATCTAGAAAACAACTCTGAAATTGTTTTACCTAAAAAATGCAATAATCTAAAGTGTCAATCTTAACTGTTTGCAATATGATTTCTCAGTGCATGGTGCTTCTAAACATGTAGTGTAACCCAGCACTGGGTTGGTGGTTACGGTACATTTGGTGGTATACTGGGTACACTGTATGTTTAGATGCATCAGACTTACATAAAACGGTCTTAGCAACGTACCCATCCTGGGTTCTAAACTAAAGCCGGTAACAAAACAAAAACTATCTGGTATCTGTGATTGTGACGTCATGTTTAATTGACATCAAACCAACAGAAAATCGATCGCTTAGCGAGAAATATGTTTGGTGAATTGTAAAACTGTTTCTACCGGGCTATGTTTATTTATTGCGGTAAATTTGGATAATTTAAAACTTGTTTAACTTTCACTTATTGTACTTAATTTCATTATAGACATTTATATATTTTTTAATTTGAATAAAAAATGGGCGAGGCAACCCATGGAAAACCTAAAACTTGGAAGAAAAAGTCACCTCATGAAATTAAAAAGATGGGCCCTCAGGAAAGATCAAGGTTTTTATTGCATTTTGTGTCTGGGTTTCCTGATACTAATTTGGGGGTTTTCCCCAGGTATATGGCGTACGAGGAACCGAGCAAAGATATCCAGGATCAACTCGACAACGCACACAAGCGAGTGAAAAACGCGATCCAGACTGAGCGAAGTTTAAAGCCGCGGTTGAATATCGAGGATGAATTAGAACGACACAAACACAGCAATTTGATTGGCCAATTAAAGTACGTCGATTTTATAGTATCAATGTACTCGTAATATGACATAATACCTGCAGAGCTGCGGAAGCGCGAAATCGCATCCGAGTAATGAGATTGCAATACCAAGCGATGCGCGCGCATGAGGTGAAACATTTGATCGCCTGTCAGCCTACATCACTTAAAGGTACACATTTACAAAGTGATTTATATTTACAACCATATATCCGAATTTGTTAAACTACGTTTGGTCTTCTTTTAAATTTTAATCAGTTAATCCTATATACATTTTTGTGCTAGTTTTCGTTACAGGTTTATTTAGTTTTCACCCATATTTCCGTTTGATGGTTTATTGAAACGCCATGAAAGACTTATTTGGTTTTACCATTTTACTGATTAGTGTTATCCATGATAAACTGCAATTACCTCACATTAGGAAATAGGAAAACAACAACCGTTATATTCCGGTTTATGGAGTTGGTTTAGTGTGTTAAGTTTTGTTGTCTGACCGACTAGCTTTGGTGGAGTGCATCGCCTTTCAGCCGAAGGGTTACAGGTCCGAAACTTGTCGCTTGCTAGTCGATTGTGTCAATGGGCACGGCACTTGGCGTACATTGCCTAAACGTAGTTAATTCTTGGGTTTTATTAAAAAAGGAACGTCTTAATCATACACAACATATTGTAATAGCTCCAGTAACTCGATGGTGTGCGCGAGGTAATCTGAGCATAAGCCGTGTGTTAACTGATTTGAGGCAACGTCCGAGAAGCGCCTTGCACAAGCCCACGAACATGATAGTGGAGTATAGTGGCCAATCTCATTACATAACAAATGAATTAATCCCACAAACGAATCCTATACAGCGCTGCGGTTGGAGGCGCTGGTACCGCCATATATAGACAACAACAATCCGGGTGATCAACTGGATAAACTCGACCGCGCACGCGTTGAATCCATTCTTGAAGACGATAAAGGAATAACGACCAACCGAAAACTCGATTAAATGCAGTAACCACGGGATGTCGCTATTGTTTTCATCTAAATCATACAATAAAGCTTAATCACGTTTTTCTTGGGATGGACAAAGATGATTGTTTTCTTAAAATTTCTCTGCGATACGGTGACTTATAGCTTACTAGTTGACATGCGCTGAATTAATCACTAAGTTAAACTGCATAGTATTTTTGTCTAATCTCTTACTTTAACCCGTTTTCAGTTTAACGCGTGCCGTTTTGCTGACATGTTTCTCTGCTGTATTTAATATTGTGGTATCAATATTTACGTGTCGAAACGACGAAAAATAAACTAAATTTAGGTCATTCCTCCTTAACAACTGGACAAAATATTTAACATGCTTGTCATGTTGTTAGTCCTTTAACAGCAGCCTGCTTTGGAACATCGTCCTACATTATTAGATGGCGTATAACAAATTATTATACCTCTATGCGCGGCCGGATCTGACGAGTGGCCCTTAGTCATGGTATTTAAATATGTGTTTTGCTGAGTAACAATTGTTGTGATTTCCCATTGTTTGGACAGTTGGAATCAGCATGTGTTAGGCTGCGCGCATGTGTTCTCGTTTAGCTGTAAAGTTTAGGCTGTTTTGTTGGGGGAAAGTTACCGATGTATAAGGGATAGGTACCAGCTCAAATCTTTTAATTCAAAATTTGAAGGGTTTTGGGTTTAAGTTGCAGATCAAAGCTTCAATATTAGATAAAAATATCTAAGACTTCCTGTGGATTTTGAGTGACAGCCCTTTTGTGAGGTCAGTTTGCATTAGAGTGAAGGGAAGAGTAATATGTTAAACACGCCTATTACATGCCCCCTTGGGTAAGATATCGCAGTACCTCCGCAGCACAGAAGGAGCAATGGAACTTCATAAATAGTCAACGCACATAGTCGGAATCACATGAGTTGCACCAGTGTTGCAATATAATTGAAACCGAACTTATATATATATACGTACATTACGTGTAATATGGTTTGCATCGGAACAGGATCATAATTTTATCTCCGAGAGTTTGAAACCACAGTTGGAAACATCCGTTTTACTCGGCTCAACACCATAACCGTTACAGTTGTGTGTGTGACCATGAAACCGATCAACCAATTATTCAGTCCCAGTGTCCACCAGACCACAAGATCGCCGCCACTTGCCATTTCTTTACAATTATGCAAATCATTTTATTTAAACAGGTTCAATTGTAAACTTGTCCAGTTTAAAATTGTATTGTGATGATATAATGCATAGCGCGAGTCAACAAACATAATTAAAGTTACAGCGAATTTAATTACCGGTTAGTGGGCGCTAATAAGCGAGAGGGCGCGTGCCAAAGAAGGCAACTGGTCTTTATAAGGTAAGAACCGAGATTCGTTAATAATGAATTTATTATTACCATCCACAGTCGATTGTAAGGTCAGCAAATATTTTCTATCCGCCACTTTCAGCATAGTGACGAAACAAGCTGAATGTTTTATGAAGGCGCCCTTTTTCTTATCGCGGTTCTAAGTCAACACGCCTTTCTTTTCGTCCCTGTCAGTTGTTACGTCACAATCGACGTTTATTATGTAGGAGGTTAGACTCGGTTAGCTGTGAATAGATGAGAGTTGTACATCGACCGTAGTGTATGTGCTATATGTGTTGTTAGTTTGTGTTGTATGTGTTAATGTCGATATACCGCCGATACTTGCAGGGTGGTCTAGTTTGTATGTAGTTTTGAGTACAAGTTGGCAAAGGCGCTCGATTAAAGCATTTCAAATATGTTGTAAATCTCTTTATGTACAAGTCCTATTATGTCGAACAATACCCCAGACTATTACGTCACAGCAGGTGGTCTCCGATGCGAAGGGATTATATTGTTCGTAACAATTAGCGTCGATTCGAAGTCGCGAAACGTTCGCGTTGTTAATTATTGATGAATTTATACGCTTGGTCGCGCACGCTATGTTAGACTTGGAACTTAGAACATCTGGTTTGCTTTTCTATCTCGCAGCGATTTCAGAAAGGATTATCGGTTATTATTACGATGTCACAATAGTGATTATCCCTGCTGGGAGACTACGATGGTTACGTCATAATGAACTGTTTGTCAGAATTCCATTAAGCACGCGCGCCATTAATCACGTGTTCATTCCATTAATTGTCTCGTGGGAAATCGACCAAGGTCTTTTCCCTGTGATGTGCAATGGTGACAGACGTCACAATTGATGCATTGTTTTGACTCGAAATACCAATAAAGCGCCGCCGGGCAAACAGTTTAGTCGCAGATTTTACGCCACAGTCCTTTATTCCTACAGAGCCCTCGTGACGTCACGGAGGACTCTTGAAATTTGAAGATTATCAGAACAGTTTCGCGCTTTAGCTCTGTCCCTATGTGTAGTCACAGTTCCGCCCGATGGTATCTGAATGGACTATTGTGACGTCACAGATTGAGAATATTTTAAGCGTGTTGTTTGCACAGGAGTGATTATGACGTAGGTGAACATGTATGTTAAGTCTGGAATATATTTGCTGTGTTGTCTCATAATTGAGGTGTCATCATCAAACGTCCATCCGAAATGCCGCCCAGTGATGTTGCCGATGTGTTCTGTAGGTCAATCCCGTGATGGTGACAATGACGTGGTTAAATGGATTTACAATTCAACAACATTCCCGAATTTCAACAACGACGCCAATGAACAAGAAGTTGAGATTTCCATGAGCGCTATTCATCCACTTATTTCTACATCATGTTCGAGATTTCTGGAATTATTTCTTTGCTCGGTCTTCTCTCCGGCATGCACCGGAAATGGCGTTGTTCCGCCGTGCCGATCCCTTTGTTTAAAAGTGAAGGAAGATTGCGAGGCGGTGACACAGATGTTCGGGATTGCTTGGCCGCCACGACTCGACTGCGATAATTTCCCACTCCAAGATGCCATGACTGGAAACGGAAATGACGCCGGAGACGCAATTCTCGTCAACTCAATTATCTGGTCCGAAGCGTTGCTAAGCGACGTTTGCATTCCGCTAAGCGGTGATGACGTCATAACACCGGCATTGTCACGCGGCGAAGAGAAGGAAAATGTCACACGTTACCCGGCGGATTATGAAGTGAGATGTCCTGCTCACATGAGAGCACCACCTGACCAACCCGGGTGAGTCTTGAATATTAAAATCGCGTGGCCGAATGGTTACCACGACCGATTCGTATACCGTATCTATACAACAACGGCCGTAGGGATCGCGGCCCTTCATGGGTATAAACCCTATCCCATTAAAAAGATGGTTAACGTGACCGATTCATATATTGAATTCTATATAAAAACGGTCCAGGGTTAAACCCATTACTTTGCACGGTTAAAAAATAAAGGATTAAAAATAAAAATGGAATCTATATTTGGCAAGACGTATCTGTATAAAGATACGTTGATCCGGCCGGATAGCTTAACCATTAAGAGCGGCGAAAATAACATATTATTCACCTATGAGAACACATATGACACCTATTGCTTTCTTCTATTTAGGGATGCAACATAAATATCTTATATTTAGTTCGAAACCCAACTCTGTAAAACATGCTAATTTCTGTGGGTTCAGAATTGTACGGCCTTATTAGACGATCAAGCTATCCTGTTAAAAAAAATTAAGGATTTAAAATAAAAATGAAATCTATTTGGCAAGACGTATATATGTATAAAGATACGTTGATCCGGCCGGATAGCTTAATCGATATTTTACTCACATATGATAACACATATAACACCTATTGCTATCTTCTATTCATGGATGCAACATAAATATCCTATCTGTAGTTTAAAACCCAACTCTGCAAAACATTCTTATTGGATAATCTAGTATTTCTGTGGCTTCAGAACTGTACGGCCCTATTAGACGAACAAGCTATCCTAATAGTACTGGGTTTCAATAAGCTGCCAATGTTTATGGGATGACCAAATTGACTTATAATATTGATTTGTTTGTTGTTTTATGCAGGTACACATTTCTGGGGTTGGATGAGTGCGCGGCTCCATGTCCAAATATGTACCTTGATCCAGTCGAGCTTTCTATTGTTCGTTACATCATCATTGTGCTTGCGTCACTATGCGTCGTCGTAACTTCATTTGTTCTTTTTACCTTTGCAATAGATACGAACAGGTATGTGGTGTGTCGGTTATCCCAAGTTCACAAACCCCAACCTATAATTATGACGTAGGTTTCGATATCCCGAGCGACCAATCGTCTTCTATGCTACGTCTTATCTCGTCATTTCCTGTATATTTATTGTCGGTTTTATTCTCGGACCAGAAGTGGCATGCAACGAACAGGTAAAAAGATAATATTGACACCATAGATATTTGATAATATGGTATTGTTGTAGGTTACGAACGAAGAGAACAAGATTGAACAAGGCTTTGTTGTGACTGAAGGTTTCCATCGAAGGTTTTGTACTGTTGTCTTCATGGTTCTATATTTCTTTACAGGTAAGTTATGTAGGTACACTGGGGCAGCGTATTAGTTATGTGGACAGTATAACAGGGATGGCATCGGTTTTTCTAGGGCTAGGTTTATTTTGGTTTGAGATTTTAAGGTGAAATTTTTTATTGGGCCAAGGTTTAAACATATGATGGGTTATTGGGCCAAGGTTTAACTTATGATGGGCTCGTCGTTAAGCCCATTTTTTGTATAATGTTCGGTATATGTATAGGTCGCGTTAATCATTCGGCCACAGGACCATACTAATGTTATATTTATCTTGCAGTTAACGGGACAATATGGTGGCTTATCCTTACTGTCACGTGGTTGTTAGCGGCGGGGTTAAAATGGGGAAGTGAAGCTATAGAAAAGTACTCCCATTATTATCATGGACTGGCATGGGGAATTCCCGCTATACAAACCATGATCGTCATAACTTCCGGAAAAATCGAAGGAGATAACATTGCAGGTGACAATTGGAATAAATATCAAATGTATAAGATTTTAACACCCATATTGCAGGAGTGTGCTTTGTTGGGTTGTATGACAGTGAAGGTCTTCGATATTTGCTTCTTCTGCCGATGTCATTATATTTGATTGTTGGCATTATCGTACTGCTTACAGGTAATTTGTGCCATAACAGGGTCATAATTCGATAACAACGAGCATTTTGACATATAGGTTTCATTTGTTTAAATCGAGTGCGCAAAAGTCTAGATGACGAAGCCAACCAGAAAAATCTCGCAAAGTTCATGCTGCGCATTGGAGTTTTCAGTATTCTGTACATACTGCCACAGGTAGGTGTGACGTAGTACGTTATATTACGTCATTCCCAAACATCATTGTTCCAACAGGTTGTGCTGATAGCGATATACGCGATCGAAGATTCGAATCGAAAATACTGGGAATCGGCGTGGTTTATGGTGAATTGCGGAAACTACGGTATTCCGTGCCCGGCAGAACAGCACCCGGTCGTGATATTGGCTGAAGGTGAGTCACGTGTGTGTTTACGAAACTAGATGATGAATTAATAATGCTCAGGTAATCCACATCCGGGTATCATCATCTTCTGCTTAAAGTACGTCATGACGTTGGTGGTGGCCCTCCCGCCATTGTTTTGGGTCGCCAGCAAGAAGACAGTGATATCTTGGCAAAATTTCGTCACTAAGCCTCCGTAAGTTATGTCATTACAATTATGTTCCAATTTAACAGCGATGTTGCAGATGCGGCAACCATGGAAACAAACTCAATTTGACACAAACCCAACTCCTTAACGATTCCAATGGTCCTCACGCTCGTGACGTCAAAAGAAAACAACAATCAAGGGGATAATGATGTCATATTCGGTGCATTCGGAAAACTCTGGGGATCTTCGGCTTCAGTTGCAGCTGCAGTGACATCACCAAGAGCGCGAAGTAAGTTTTGTTACGTCATAAACACGTATCGTTAATAACGACACTTCTTGTGTTAGCTCAACAAGAATTATGGGACGACGTGACTTCGACGTTGACCAGTGAATCAGAGTCGACTTTGGCGAAAGTTTTAGAA
>CH002878.1:1215-12610 GCA_000149265.1 Ciona savignyi
TTCCCATCTAGGCCTTCACACCTGCCCAATAATTAAAAATTATGAAAAAAGGTACACATGTGGATACCAAGAGGAGTGCATTTTCCAGTCCGATATCACAAATCGGATTAACAGCCTGTATCGAAATTTATAAAAGCCATTCGAAGTTAAGTTCTTGAAAAAATATCCGAACGACCCTCTACCGGAGTGAAAATGACCAAAAATGAGGAAAAAATGACTAATTAATTACTTTGCTAATTAGCATAAGTAATTAAGTGTAAGATTTTAGACAAACAGTTGACTAGTAACATTTATCCACACTCAAATTTCTATAAATTTGGAGATTTTGGCAAAAAATTCAAAATGGCCAGTTTTTCATTTAGGAGGCGTTCAACTAATTATTCTCCCTATCTCTCTAATGCAAACTGACCTCACAAAAACGACTGTCACTCAAAATCCAGACATAGGAAGTCTTAGATTTTTTCACAATTTAAAATTGAAGCTTGGATCTGCAACCTAAACTCAAAACCCTACACAATTTTGTTTAAAAATTTTGAGCCCATACCCCCTCGTACATCGGCAACTTTTTTCCAACAAAACAGCTAGCAGATGCACATTCAACACCTTTATTTTACAAAGCACTGCTCCACGATTACAAAACTTTACAGCTAAACGAGAACACCGGCGCGCAGCCTAGCACATGCTGCTTTCAACCAAACAAACATTGGGGAATCACCACCATTGTTACTCAGCAAAACACTCGTTTAAAAACAATGACTCATGGAGGGTACCACTCGTCACATCCTGCCGTTCATAGAGGTCTTAATTGGTTATACGCCATCTATAACACGGGCGAAATTTATATTATTGCATCGGAATTTTGCAGGTATCCGACCAACCGCAAGCGCTGGGATAGATCGGTGTACAGATGTGACGATGACAGTAGAACCGTCCTCTATCCTCTCCTCCCTGCTCACTCCCGGGATGAAGAGAGCGAATACGAGACCGAACATCTTTCTTATAACTCCGTCCCGTACCGGTGCCATGATGAAGCTTGCAATGTGGACTACAGGGAGCGACCCAACTACAGAGCTCAGAATGGAACAGCTGGTAATAGGAGCAGAGCGGTGAGGAACTTGCCGAGCGCTTCGGATCGGACATCGGCAGATCGGGCGGTGACTGCCGCGCCTGAGCACTGTCATCACCCGGAGAATATGAACAACACCACCGGCCCCATGCACTCCAAGTATTCCCTACCGCGACAGCATAGAGTGACAGATTCGGATTACATCCCGAACATTGACCGGTTTGTCCATCGGAAAAAAACAGCTAAAACGAAGCGGAGATTGCTCCCCATCCCGCCTCTACAGCACGCAAGATCGGGAAGTATCCCTAATGTGCTGAACCAGGATTCTTGGAGAACACCCCCTACGTCACCCAGGCAGGCCACCTCTGTTCGATCGAATCTGAACACAGCTTGCTCATCGGGGGATGAAGAATGGTTGATGACGGCTACACAGAGGTAAATCTTATCTTTGTCCGACTGGGATAAATTATGCATTCTGGGACAATTATGGACAAATTATACAAATTTGTGCGACTGGGATAAATTTGTCGGGTAGCTTAACAGTAAGATGATGCGTTCGTCACTAACACCGTATGGTTGTAGGTTCGAAACTGGTTGCTAACTAGTCGGTTGTGTGTTTGGGCAAGGCACTTAACGGAGATTACCTGAACCTAGGTAATAATTGAGTTCTACTAAATTGAAGGAACGTGTCCATCATATACAACACACTGCAATAGCTCTGGTAACCCGACGGCGGGCGCGAGGCGATCTGACGATTATCCATATGTTAAACCCCTTGGTTTTCCCATTCATGGGGATAAATATCCTGTTTTATCCTTTAGTATACAGTGAATAACACCTGTGTTGAAACAGGTGGACCAGTGATAGCGACATGCTCAATACGGAAGGTGGCAATCGCCTGATGCATTTGTATCCAGATACAAGACGGAACAGCTGCAAAAGTTTAATTGAAAAAGTAAGCCGATATTCACCGTAGACTGTTTATTTTCTCCCTTGCTTTTATACGTTATATTGCTATTGAAATTGGGTTAAAAAGACATGTTATTCATGTTTTATCCCTGGACATATGCAAGGGCCGTTATAACACGAGTTGGATTATCTTGGAAATGTGTATAGGAGCGATATCACAAGGGCAATGTTGCGAACAACTCGCGTCCATAATCGGTTTCCGGAGATACTGCAGTCTTGTATAAAATTGAGATGTTGCTAGACTATGTTAGGTATATAGAACGTCCGGAGCTTAAAACCGCTCGGTATTCACGTTTGTCTATTGCCACGTTACCAATTGCTTAAATGTCTCTAATTACACAGTACATTTATATGGTTCAAGTTCCAAGATACTGGGTTAGCATGCCGTATAATGAATCGGCGGCGCTGACCATTTGTCCACAAAACCGCCCCTACTCACTGTTTGATCAATGTCGGTGTTATAAACGATAACTTGCCCCACTCACCGAGCGAAACACGTCTAACCTCACATTTCAGGTCTTGCTGGACGAAGGATTATCTTCCCTTGCAAGGGACAAGCAGTTCGTTGAGACCACAGCACACGAATTGGCCGACACTTTCAGTATGACGTTGCCGGAACTACATAGTGCTGCGCCGACATCATCAACTCAGAGTACGAATTTTATATTTATTGTTTCACCCGGCCGGGTAGCACAGTTTTCGTGCGTTTGATCAGCAACCAAAAGGTTGTGTGTTCAAAACCAACCTCTAGCTGGCTGTGTCGTGTTGTCCCTTGACAAGCCACTAAGCGGACATTGCCTAGACGCATTTTATTTATGGGTTGAAATATCTTTATCGTATTCAACACAATGAAATAGTATCAGTAACTCGAAGGTAACGGTTGCCCGTGTGATAGCACACAATTTACCATTTCCTATTTGCGATGATAAACGTCAATACCCTTTCGCATGAATAACCAAGCTAATAACTATATATCTGTTCTAACAAATCAACCGTCCTGTTATTTTTGTAATGGCGAAAACGCCGAATTCTAGTTATCACTTCATTTAAACCATTTCCCATTCGCGGAAATAAACTAGAATTTCCTCACATAAATAAACAAGCTAATACCTATCTGTTCTAACAAACCATCTAATTAGTAGACATTCGCGTTTTGGAAGCGAAGAGTCTTTAGTGGACGAAGCATCAAATCACGTGGATGATGACGCAACCAGTATGGAGGAAGGGGCATCCCCGTTCGGACGAAGCTCGAAATCTCGGGGTGCGGAACAGGGACTAGAAGATGAAATTATAGTTGTTCCCAACATCACAAGCTAACACACGGCTCTCCGAATCGATTTATACCTGAAGATAAAAAGGCCTTGAATGGCTCGTTATTTACATTCGAGAGGTGTTGGATGGCTCTCTGGCGGCATCTAGTTGCCGAAAAAACTTTGTTTTCAGATGACTCTGCACTAAAAGTGCTGGTTTAGTTAAAACGTCCCGTTTTGTGGTTCGAATTGCGTTTCCGTGCCACCCTGCTATTGCACATCATCTGCTTGAGATTTCTTTAATTTATTATCAGCTCTATAGAGTTATACGCCGACTTGAAGGTTAGGCGGCAGTATGTTTACCTATTGTAGGACTGTCGGCTAAATTTTGTTTTCCCTCCATCATTTTTCATTGGTCTTTTCATTTCTTGGCCGGCAGCAAAAAAATGAACAAAGTGTCCGGGACACCGACTTGGGCATAAAGTCACAGAATACGGTAATCACAATCGCACAGTTAAGCCGCACTGGGAACCTGACTGAGTGCTGTTACCCGAGTTATCAAACAGTTGTATTTTCACAGCCAACAATAGGTAGTGGTGATCCTGTCAAAAGTAGTCCAATGCCACTATTTGTTACTTATCACGCATAGTTCATTCGGACACTTCACCTATCACCGCGTTTCAACAAAAACGCGTTTGAAACAAAATCTTAGTTTTTCGCAAAACAAAATACCCATTTGGCACAAAAAACTTAATTCTTGTCAGAATGCACGTAAATTGCTTATTCTAATAAACACCGCCGTTAATCTTTATAAAAGAAAAATCTTTATAACGAAGTTAGACATACTGAAATCGTCGTTTTATCTACGACGATTATCAAAAAAATCAATTCCCCACTCACTAACACGTGATCACGCAGTATGTAGCTTCCCAAGTTTCATTTGCCTTTAAAGCGTATTGTTCTTTTTATTCACCCTTTTACTGTGTGTCCTCTGCGCATTATTTTTGCCGGTCAAGTTTTATTTTACGGAATGTTGAATTATGAAATAATAGAAAATCACAAGAAACAAATTTTCTGGTTTGGGTGGATTTGTCAAGAGTCCGCCCAGTGGCTAAGAAAGTAATTTTAAAACTGTTTTTTTTAACCAAAAATATTGCATGCGCCACTGTTCCTTTGTTTACAGGTTTAAGGATGTTTATCCCGGTGGGTGAAATAACGCAGTGGCGTTATAAGATAGTCATTCGAGCAATTGTCAGATTACATCGTGCCCACAGTTTATATGTTTAATCGTTATCACACCTTACAACACAGGGATATCACACGGGTAATCGGCACAGTATTTAGCACCACAGGTATAGGAGGCGTTCAACTAATTATTTTCCCTATCTCTCCAATGCAAACTGACCTCACAAAAACGACTGTCACTCAAAATCCTGACATAGGAAGTCTTAGATTTTTTCACAATTCAAAATTGAAGCTTGGATCTGCAACCTAAACTCAAAACCCTACAAAATTTTGTTTAAAAATTTTGAGCCCATACCCCTTCGTACATCGGCAACTTTTTTCCAACAAAACAGCTAGCAGATGCACATTCAACACCTTTATTTTACAAAGCACTGCTCCACGATTACAAAACTTTACAGCTAAACGAGAACACCGGCGCGCAGCCTAGCACATGCTGCTTTCAACAAAACAAACATTGGGGAATCACCACCATTGTTACTCAGCAAAACACTAGTTTAAAAACAATGACTCATGGAGGGTACCACTCGTCACATCCTGCCGTTCATAGAGGTCTTAATTGGTTATACGCCATCTTGGAAACGGTGACCGTTCCAGTTTGGTTTAAACTGTTTGAACTTACTAGTAGAGGTCATTCTGTGAGACTCTGGTCCAAATTTTAACCCTTTCGGTTGACTGCTTCGGCTATTACAGGCCTTCGACTGAAGGGTGGTCATTCTGTAGATTTCATTTGGCGACAGTGTCACTGGTGATGACTGAAACTCTTCGTACACATTAAAATTCACTGCTTGATGTTCCACAAGTTTCAGCACATTTTTTTACTGTAATTTGAAAGGTTTAAAGTCCATAACCAGGGTACAAATAGTTGTTTTTGAGTAAAAAAACACACCCAATGTCACCTTTGAGCCTCGTGTGACCACATTTTATCCGCCTCCACTTCTTTCACCAATGTTTGACAATCAAGGATGGTTAGGATTGGTAAGTTTTTATATCTTCTGTATGCATAAGTGTCCAACAACACATCTAGGCCTTCACACCTGCCCAAAAATTGAAAAATATGAAAAAAAGGTACACATGTGGATACCAAGAGGAGTACATTTTTCAGTCCTATATCATAAATCGGATTACCAGTCTGTATCGAAAGATTGTCTGGTATTTATAAAAGCCATTCGAAGTTAGGTTCTTGAAAAAATATCCGAACGACCCTCTACCGGAGTGAAAACAACCAAAAATGAGAAAAAATGACTAATTAATTACTTTGCTAATTAGCATAAGTAATTAAGTGTAAGATTTTAGACAAACAGTTGACTAGTAACATTTATCCACACTCAAATTTCTATAAATTTGGAGATTTTGGCCCAAAATTCAAAATAGCCCGTTTTTCATTTAGGAGGCGTTCAACTAATTATTTTCCCTATCTCTCCAATGCAAACTGACCTCACAAAAACGACTGTCACTCAAAATCCTGACATAGGAAGTCTTAGATTTTTTCACAATTCAAAATTGAAGCTTGGATCTGCAACCTAAACTCAAAACCCTACAAAATTTTGTTTAAAAATTTTGAGCCCATACCCCTTCGTACATCGGCAACTTTTTTCCAACAAAACAGCTAGCAGATGCACATTCAACACCTTTATTTTACAAAGCACTGCTCCACGATTACAAAACTTTACAGCTAAACGAGAACACCGGCGCGCAGCCTAGCACATGCCTGCTTTCAACAAAACAAACATTGGGGAATCACCACCATTGTTACTCAGCAAAACACTAGTTTAAAAACAATGACTCATGGAGGGTACCACTCGTCACATCCTGCCGTTCATAGAGGTCTTAATTGGTTATACGCCATCTTGGAAACGGTGACCGTTCCAGTTTGGTTTAAACTGTTTGAACTTACTAGTAGAGGTCATTCTGTGAGACTCTGGTCCAAATTTTAACCCTTTTCGGTTGACTGCTTCGGCTATTACAGGCCTTCGACTGAAGGGTGGTCATTCTGTAGATTTCATTTGGCGACAGTGTCACTGGTGATGACTGAAACTCTTCGTACACATTAAAATTCACTGCTTGATGTTCCACAAGTTTCAGCACATTTTTTTACTGTAATTTGAAAGGTTTAAAGTCCATAACCAGGGTACAAATAGTTGTTTTTGAGTAAAAAAACACACCCAATGTCACCTTTTGAGCCTCGTGTGACCACATTTTATCCGCCTCCACTTCTTTCACCAATGTTTGACAATCAAGGATGGTTAGGGATTGGTAAGTTTTTATATCTTCTGTATGCATAAGTGTCCAACAACACATCTAGGCCTTCACACCTGCCCAAAAATTGAAAAATATGAAAAAAAGGTACACATGTGGATACCAAGAGGAGTACATTTTTCAGTCCTATATCATAAATCGGATTACCAGTCTGTATCGAAAGATTGTCTGGTATTTATAAAAGCCATTCGAAGTTAGGTTCTTGAAAAAATATCCGAACGACCCTCTACCGGAGTGAAAACAACCAAAAATGAGAAAAAATGACTAATTAATTACTTTGCTAATTAGCATAAGTAATTAAGTGTAAGATTTTAGACAAACAGTTGACTAGTAACATTTATCCACACTCAAATTTCTATAAATTTGGAGATTTTGGCCCAAAATTCAAAATAGACCGTTTTTCATTTAGGAGGCGTTCAACTAATTATTTTCCCTATCTCTCCAATGCAAACTGACCTCACAAAAACGACTGTCACTCAAAATCCTGACATAGGAAGTCTTAGATTTTTTCACAATTCAAAATTGAAGCTTGGATCTGCAACCTAAACTCAAAACCCTACAAAATTTTATTTAAAAATTTTGAGCCCATACCCCTTCGTACATCGGCAACTTTTTTCCAACAAAACAGCTAGCAGATGCACATTCAACACCTTTATTTTACAAAGCACTGCTCCACGATTACAAAACTTTACAGCTAAACGAGAACACCGGCGCGCAGCCTAGCACATGCTGCTTTCAACAAAACAAACATTGGGGAATCACCACCATTGTTACTCAGCAAAACACTAGTTTAAAAACAATGACTCATGGAGGGTACCACTCGTCACATCCTGCCGTTCATAGAGGTCTTAATTGGTTATACGCCATCTATAACACGGGCGAAATTTATATTATTGCATCGGAATTTTGCAGGTATCCGACCAACCGCAAGCGCTGGGATAGATCGGTGTACAGATGTGACGATGACAGTAGAACCGTCCTCTATCCTCTCCTCCCTGCTCACTCCCGGGATGAAGAGAGCGAATACGAGACCGAACATCTTTCTTATAACTCCGTCCCGTACCGGTGCCATGATGAAGCTTGCAATGTGGACTACAGGGAGCGACCTAACTACAGAGCTCAGAATGGAACAGCTGGTAATAGGAGTAGAGCGGTGAGGAACTTGCCGAGCGCTTCGGATCGGACATCGGCAGATCGGGCGGTGACTGCCGCGCCTGAGCACTGTCATCACCCGGAGAATATGAACAACACCACCGGCCCCATGCACTCAAAGTATTCCCTACCGCGACAGCATAGAGTGACAGATTCGGATTACATCCCGAACATTGACCGGTTTGTCCATCGGAAAAAAACGGCGAAAACGAAGCGGAGGTTGCTCCCCATCCCGCCTCTACAGCACGCAAGATCAGGAAGTATCCCTAATGTGCTGAACCAGGATTCTTGGAGAACACCTCCTACGTCACCCCGACAGGCAACCTCTGTTCGATCGAATCTGAACACAGCTTGCTCATCGGGGGATGAAGAATGGTTGATGCCGGCTACACAGAGGTAAATCTTATCTTTGTCCGACTGGGATAAATTATGCATTCTGGGACAATTATGGACAAATTATACAAATTTGTCCGACTGGGACAAATTTGTCGGGTAGCTTAACAGTAAGATGATGCGTTCGTCACTAACACCGTATGGTTGTAGGTTCGAAACTGGTTGCTAACTAGTCGGTTGTGTGTTTGGGCAAGGCACTTAACGGAGATTACCTGAACCTAGGTAATAATTGAGTTCTACTAAATTGAAGGAACGTGTCCATCATATACAACACACTGCAATAGCTCTGGTAACCCGACGGCGGGCGCGAGGCGATCTGACGATTATCCATATGTTAAACCCCTTGGTTTTCCCATTCATGGGGATAAATATCCTGTTTTATCCTTTAGTATACAGTGAATAACACCTGTGTTGAAACAGGTGGACCAGTGATAGCGACATGCTCAATACGGAAGGTGGCAATCAACTGATGCATTTGTATCCAGATACAAGACGGAACAGCTGCAAAAGTTTAATTGAAAAAGTAAGCCGATATTCACCGTAGACTGTTTATTTTCTCCTTGCTTTTATACGTTATATTGCTATTGAAATTGGGTTAAAAAGACATGTTATTCATGTTTTATCCCTGGACATATGCAAGGGCCGTTATAACACGAGTTGGATTATCTTGGAAATGTGTATAGGAGCGATATCACAAGGGCAATGTTGCGAACAACTCGCGTCCATAATCGGTTTCCGGAGATACTGCAGTCTTGTATAAAATTGAGATGTTGCTAGACTATGTTAGGTATATAGAACGTCCGGAGCTTAAAACCGCTCGGTATTCACGTTTGTCTATTGCCACGTTACCAATTGCTTAAATGTCTCTAATTACACAGTACAATTATATGGTTCAAGTTCCAAGACCATACTGGGTTAGCATGCCGTATAATGAATCGGCCGCGCTGACCATTTGTCCACAAAACCGCCCCTACTCACTTTTTGATCAATGTCGGTGTTATAAACGATAACTTGCCCCACTCACCGAGCGAAACACGTCTAACCTCACATTTCAGGTCTTGCTGGACGAAGGATTATCTTCCCTTGCAAGGGACAAGCAGTTCGTTGAGACCACAGCACACGAATTGGCCGACACTTTCAGTATGACGTTGCCGGAACTACATAGTGCTGCGACCGACATCATCAACTCAGAGTACGAATTTTATATTTATTGTTTCATCCGGCCGGGTAGCACAGTTTTCGTGCGTTTGATCAGCAACCAAAAGGTTGTGTGTTCAAAACCAACCTCTAGCTGGCTGTATCGTGTTGTCCCTTGACAAGCCACTAAGCGGACATTGCCTAGACGCATTTTATTTATGGGTTGAAATATCTTTATCGTATTCAACACAATGAAATAGTATCAGTAACTCGAAGGTAACGGTTGCCCGTGTGATAGCACACAATTTACCATTTCCTATTTGCGATGATAAACGTCAATACCCTTTCGCATGAATAACCAAGCTAATAACTATATATCTGTTCTAACAAATCAACCGTCCTGTTATTTTTGTAATGGCGAAAACGCCGAATTCTAGTTATCACTTCATTTAAACCATTTCCCATTCGCGGAAATAAACTAGAATTTCCTCACATAAATAAACAAGCTAATACCTATCTGTTCTAACAAACCATCTAATTAGTAGACATTCGCGTTTTGGAAGCGAAGAGTCTTTAGTGGACGAAGCATCAAATCACGTGGATGATGACGCAACCAGTATGGAGGAAGGGGCATCCCCGTTCGGACGAAGCTCGAAATCTCGGGGTGCGGAACAGGGACTAGAAGATGAAATTATAGTTGTTCCCAACATCACAAGCTAACACACGGCTCTCCGAATCGATTTATACCTGAAGATAAAAAGGCCTTGAATGGCTCGTTATTTACATTCGAGAGGTGTTGGATGGCTCTCTGGCGGCATCTAGTTGCCGAAAAAACTTTGTTTTCAGATGACTCTGCACTAGAAGTGCTGGTTTAGTTAAAACGTCCCGTTTTGTGGTTCGAATTGCGTTTCCGTGCCACCCTGCTATTGCACATCATCTGCTTGAGATTTCTTTAATTTATTATCAGCTCTATAGAGTTATACGCCGACTTGAAGGTTAGGCGGCAGTATGTTTACCTATTGTAGGACTGTCGGCTAAATTTTGTTTTCCCTCCATCATTTTTCATTGGTCTTTTCATTTCTTGGCCGGCAGCAAAAAAATGAACAAAGTGTCTGGGACACCGACTTGGGCATAAAGTCACAGAATACGGTAATCACAATCGCACAGTTAAGCCGCACTGGGAACCTGAC
Source organism: Ciona savignyi (assembly GCA_000149265.1). NCBI lineage: Eukaryota > Metazoa > Chordata > Ascidiacea > Phlebobranchia > Cionidae > Ciona > Ciona savignyi. Next base: position 11,874 of record CH002878.1, read on the forward strand.
TGAGTGCTGTTACCCGAGTTATCAAACAGTTGTATTTTCACAGCCAACAATAGGTATGGTGATTCTGTCAAAAGTAGTCCAATGCCACTATTTGTTACTTATCACGCATAGTTCATTCGGACACTTCACCTATCACCGCGTTTCAACAAAAACACGTTTGAAACAAAATCTTAGTTTTTCGCAAAACAAAATACCCATTTGGCACAAAAAACTTAATTCTTGTCAGAATGCACGTAAATTGCTTATTCTAATAAACACCGCCGTTAATCTTTATAAAAGAAAAATCTTTATAACGAAGTTAGACATACTGAAATCGTCGTTTTATCTACGACGATTATCAAAAAAATCAATTCCCCACTCACTAACACGTGATTACGCAGTATGTAGCTTCCCAAGTTTCATTTGCCTTTAAAGCGTATTGTTCTTTTTATTCACCCTTTTACTGTGTGTCCTCTGCGCATTATTTTTGCCGGTCAAGTTTTATTTTACGGAATGTTGAATTATGAAATAATAGAAAATCACAAGAAACAAATTTCTGGTTTGGTGGATTTGTCAAGAGTCCGCCAGTGGCTAAGAAAGTAATTTTAAAACTGTTTTTTTAACCAAAAATATTGCATGCGCCACTGTTCCTTTGTTTACAGGTTTAAGGATGTTTATCCCGGTGGGTGAAATAACGCAGTGGCGTTATAAGATAGTCATTCGAGCAATTGTCAGATTACATCGTGCCCACAGTTTAT
>CH002876.1:1908-17595 GCA_000149265.1 Ciona savignyi
CCATGTAAATCATACACACATCACACGGTTCTTCAACAAATAACCCTTTACTTTATGTGCTAAATACATTAATTTGCTATCTGCTTGAATTATACCAGGAAATGAACAAGAACACAATAAATCAACATCCACCAAGAGAGTAAGCAAAGAAAATATTTCCAAATTAGCTCCTGAAAGAAACCTATCTTATGAGAGTGTTTATTTACCCCCCTGCTCTAAAGAAAAAGGTATAAAGTTTTACTACAATTTTGACTATAATTTATTTGTACGAATTTTAAATTAAATGTGTCTTTGGGCAAGTCGGAATATTGCTCAATCCAGTGGCTTTTAAAGAAAACTGTTCCAAAGTCGCAATTGTGAGTCACATTTAACATACTGTGTAACTTTATAATGTGACTGTGGCCATGTCACACATAAGTTTCTAAAGTTTCCTGTGTTATAATGACCAAATTTTTACCCCTAGGACTAACATATATCGTATCTTATTTGTTAAGTAAAATGGAAAAAAATATTTCTTGTTAACTTTTAGAGGTTTAGTGGTATAAGATTGAGCGTGTCATTTATATCCTAGTGTGCAACATTCAACCATGTAAATCATAACCATATCACAGAGTTTTTTATTAAATAGCCCTTTTACCTTACATGTTAAATACATTTATTTGCTTTCTGCTTATATTATACCAGAAAATGAACAAGAACGAAAGAAATCAGCATCCACTAAGATAGTAAGCAAAGAAAATGTTTCCAAATTAGCTCCTGAAAAAAGCCCTTTGGATGAAAATGATTATATTATGCCCTGCACTGAAGATGAAGGTAAGAAATTTTAAGTAGACTTTGCATATATTTAACACAATATTTTATTCTGGTTTTATTAGTTTAGCTTATTTATTAGCATGTCCAGAGGCCGTACAAAAAGGTGCAGTTTTGAAATCTATTATTTCTATTTAACTGTATCTTTGGGCAAGTCACTAAGGGAATATTGCTTAATAAGATGGAATCTACTGGCGTGTAAAAGGCACTGACATGTCACAAAAGCATATCACATGAGTGCTATAAATCGCCATTAAGTATAATTCAGTAATTAACTTGTTTGTCACTGACAAACTAAAAAATGGTCATCAGACAATAGAAATGAGAATAGTAACACCTAAATCACAAGTATGTTACTTATATCCTTGTGTGCAACATTCAACCAAGTAAATCATTTAACAATTAACATACTATGCAACTTGATAGTGTGACTGTGGCAAAGTCATACATGGGGTTCTAAAGTTTACTGTGTTGTAATGACCCAGTTTTTTACCCCTAAGTCTAACATATATCATATTTTAATTGTTAAGTTACATAAGAAAAATATTTCTTGATAACTTTTAGAGGTTGACTGGTTTTATATTAAGCGTGTCATTTATATCTCTGTGTGCAGCATTCAACCAAGTAAATCATACATACATCACCAAGTTTTTCAACAAATAACTTTTTTACTTTACGTGTTAAATACATTTATTTGCTTTCTGCTTGAATTATACTAGAAAATGAACAAGAACACAATAAATCAACATCCACCAAGAGAGTAAGCAAAGAAAATGTTTCCAAATTAGCTCCTGAAAGAAATCTATCTTATGAGAGTGTTTATTTACCCCCCTGCTCTATAGAAAAATGTATAAAGTTTTACTACAATTTTGACTATAATTATCATTTTATTTGTACGAATTTTAAATTAAATGTGTCTTTGGGCAAGTCGGAATATTGCTCAATCTGGTGGCTTTTAAAGGAAACTGTTCTAAAGTCGCAATTGTAAATTACATTCAACATACTGTGCAACATGATAGTGTGAACATGTCACACATAAGTTTCTAACCTAACATGTTAAATATATTTAATTGCTTTCTGCTCAAATAATACCAGAAAATGAACAAGAACAAAAGAAATCAGCATCCACTAAGATAGTAAGCAGAGAAAATGTTTCCAAATTAGCTCCTGAAAAAAGCAATTTGGATGAAAATGATTATATTATGCCATGCACTGAAGATGAAGGTAAGAAATTTTAATTAGACTTTGCATATATTTAACACAATATTTTATTCTGGTTTTATTAGTTTAGCTTATCTATTAGCATGTCCAGAGGCCGTACAAAAAGGTGCAGTTTTGAAATCTATCATTTCTATTTAACTGTGTCGTTGGGCAAATCACCAAAGAAACATTGCTTAATAAGGTGGAATCTACTGGCGTGTAAAAGGCACTGTAATGCCACAATGGAATATCACATGAGTATTATAAATTGCTATTAAGCATAATTCAGTAACTAACTTGTCTTTACCGACAAACTAATGGTCATCAGACAATAGAAATGAGATAGTAACACCTGAATCACAAGTATGTTACTTATATCCTTGTGTGCAACATTCAACCCAGTAAATCATTTAACATACTATGCAACTTGATAGTGTGACTATGGCGATGTCACACATGGGGTTCTAAAGTTTTCTGTGTTGTAATGACCCAGTTTTTTACCCCTAAGTCTAACATATATCATATTTTATTTGTTAAGTTACATGGGAAAAATATTTCTTGATAACTTTTAGAGGTTGACTGGTTTTATATTGAGCGTGTCATTTATATCTCTGTGTGCAGCATTCAACCAAGTAAATCATACATACATCACCAAGTTTTTCAACAAATAACTTTTTTACTTTACGTGTTAAATACATTTATTTGCTTTCTGCTTGAATTATACTAGAAAATGAACAAGAACAAAAGAAATCAGCATCCACTAAGACAGTAAGCAGAGAAAATGTTTCCAAATTAGGTCCTCAAAAAAGCCATTTTGATGAAAATGATTATATTATGCCCTGCACTGAAGATGAAGGTAAGAAATTTTAATTAGACTTTGCATATACTTAACACAATATTTTATTCTGGTTTTATTAGTTTAGCTTATTTATTAGCATGTCCAGAGGCCGTACAAAAAGGTGCAGTTTTGAAATCTATTACTTCTATTTAACTGTGTCTTTGGGCAAGTTACTAAGGGAATACTGCTTAATGACGTGGAATCTACTGGCGTGTAAAAGGCACTGTAATGCCGCAATGGAATATCACATGAGTATTATAAATTGCTATTAAGCATAATTCAGTAATTAACTTGTCTTTACCAACAAACTAATGGCCATCCGACAATATAAATAAGACAGTAACACCTGAATTACAAGCGTGTCATTTATATCCTTGTAAGTAAATCACACATACAACACACAGTTTTTTTTAACAAATAGCTCTTTTATTCTAGAAAATGAACAAGAACAAAAGAAATCAGCATCCACTAAGAAAGTAAGCAAAGAAAATGTTTCCAAATTAGCTCCTGAAAAAAGCCCTTTGGATGAAAATGATTATATTATGCCCTGCACTGAAGATGAAGGTAAGAAATTTTAAGTAGACTTTGCATATATTTAACACAATATTTTATTCTGGTTTATTAGTTTAGCTTATTCAAAAGCATGTCTAGGGGCAGACAGAAAAGTGCTGTTTTGAAATCTATCAATTTCCATTTAACTGTGTCTTTGGGCAAGTCACTAAGGGAATATTGCTTAATAAGGTGGAATCTACTGGTTTTTAAAAGGCACTGTTATGTCACAAAAGCATATCACATGAGTGCTATAAATCGCCATTAAGTATAATTCAGTAATTGACTTGTTTGTCTTTTTTATTAAATAGCCCTTTTACCTTACATGTTAAATACATTTATTTGCTTTCTGCTTATATTATACCAGAAAATGAACAAGAACAAAAGAAATCAGCATCCACTAAGATAGTAAGCAGAGAAAATGTTTCCAAATTAGCTCCTGAAAAAAGCCATTTGGATGAAAATGATTATATTATGCCATGCACTGAAGATGAAGGTAAGAAATTTTAATTAGACCTTGCATATATTTAACACAATATTTTATTCTGGTTTTATTAGTTTAGCTTATCTATTAGCATGTCCAGAGGCCGTACAAAAAGGTGCAGCTTTGAAATCTATTATTTCTATTTAACTGTATCTTTGTGCAAGTCACTAAGGGAATATTGCTTAATAAGGTGGAATCTACTGGCGTGTAAAAGGCACTGTTATGCCGCAATGGAATATCACATGAGTATTATAAATTGCTATTAAGCATAATTCAGTAATTAACTTGTCTTTACCGACAAACTAATGGTCATCAGACAATAGAAATCAGATAGTTACACCTGAATCACAAGCGTGTCATTTATATCCTTGTAAGTAAATCACACATACAACACACAGTTTTTTAACAAATAGCTCTTTTACTTTATGTTTTAAATACATTTATTTGCTTTCTGCTTGAATTATACTAGAAAATGAACAAGAACGAAAGAAAACAGTATCCACTAAGAAAGTAAGCAAAGAAAATGTTTCCAAATTAGCTCCCGAAAGAAGCCATTTTGATGAGAATGATTACGATATGCCCTGCCCTGAAGACGAAGGTATAACATTTTACTGAAATTTTGAATAGAATTGTTATTTTAATTCGATCAATTTTAATTTAAATGTGTCTTTTGGCAAGTTATTATCGGAATATTGCTCAATTTGGTGGCTTTTAAAGGAAACTGTTCTAAAGTCGCAATTGTGAATCACTTTCAACATACTGTGTAACTTCATAATGTGACTGTGGCCATGTCATACATGGTGTTCTAAAGTTTCCTGTGTTATAATGACCTAATTTATACCCCCTAGGACTATCATATATCGTATCTTATTTGTTTTAAAAGTTACATGGGAAGGATAACTCTTAGAGGTTGGGTGATTTACAATTTTTGATAACTTTTAGAAGTTGATGGGTTTAATATTGAGCGTGTCATTTATATCCTTGTGTGCAACATTCAACCATGTAAATCATAAACACTTACCACGAGTTTTTTAACAAATAGCCCTTTTACTTAAATTATACCAGGAAATGAACAAGAACAAAATAAATCAGCATCCACTAAGAGAGTAAGCAAAGAAAACATTTCCGAATTTACTGCTGAAGGAAGCCATTCTAAAATCAAAGGTGTTGTTTTTACTAAAATCTTGAAATCTTTTTGTCACAATATTTTACTTTGTTTTTATAAGTCTAGCAAATTTAATAGCATGTTCACTGCCTAGGTTTAAAATCTACAAAATGATTTTTTTCCTTGGTGTTACAAAGAAACATTGCTTTATTTAGTGGTATCTACTGTCAAGCCTTTGTTCGCATTGAAAAAGCAAGTCCAATTGTTAGAAAACAATAGAAATGTGATAGTAACACCTGAGTCACTACGTGATAGTAACACCTGAATTTCACCATTCAATTTATGTGTAGGAACACCAGAGAAGTTTATAATTTAAATTAGGTTACCATAACATAAGATATTTTTAATAACACTCGGGTTATGCTTTGATTAAGGTTTTTGCATGCCTATTAAATTATACTTGTTTCACACATTGCATGTAAATGCTTTGTCCATAGAGACAAAGGTCTGTTTTGATGACATAACTAACTAGAAGCAGTCATGTGTGACACCAAGGCAAAGAGGACATTCTTAAATGTGCCATTTCACTTTTTTGGGATTCTTCAGAATTTATACCTATGAATCTTATACTTTTTAATCATAATAACTTGTATATGTAAAAAAATATGTTTAATGTACAAACACTTTATCCAAAAAGTAATTTTTCTTATGTTTTTGTTTGTTCAAACTGTAAATTATTGATTAGAATTAAGAAAAATATATAATTATTTGGTAAATTGATTGAATTCATGTTATTGCAATTTTTTAAATTTAGACATCCATCGAGGCGAAATGAATGACGATAACTATTTGAACCCAATGGACTTTGATGCTTACTACTTACCACTGGATGATTAGACTACTACTAAACCACTACCACAGCATTTTACCAATGGACATATTCTAATGACTATTATGTGATTTATATCTCTTAATATTACACTAAGGCTAGTTTTCAACGCAGTGACTTTTTTACATATATTAATATTTTAGCAGATTTAATATTTGCATGTGATAAAGATTTATAGATTCAAGGTTGTGGTATGAAACTGGTCGCTAGATAGATGGTTTGGTGCTTGGTCGAGGCACTTAACGGACATTGCCTAATCCCAGCGGATTAAAGGGTTCTACCAAATTTAAAGAACGTGTGTATCATACATACCACACTGTCATAGCTCCGGTAACTCGACGGTGATCTGACAATTGCCCGTGTGTTAACCCTCCCCCCTTGTTTTTTTCATTCACAGGCAAAAACATGAATATCCTATCCTATGGCTAGTATGCAATGCAGTGACTTTCTGTATATATTAATATTTTAACAAATTTAATCTTTACATGTGTCATAGATTTATAGATCCAAAGTCTTTACTCATATACAACATATTAACAATTTTGACCTTGTAAGCCTTTTTTAAAGCACCCTAATTCACATTCTGATCGGTGTTTGCACTTTTATTAAGGCTTTACCACATTCAATTTCATATAATCTGTATTTTGTAATCGATAAACATTTAGGTTTTTCAATTTTTAACCCATTTTAATTACATAATTATGTTATCTCTTTTGCAGTCATGAACTTTTTTTACTTTAAGGATTATTTGTTTGTTACACAATATTTATAACTGTGTATAGCTACAATTTTACCTAAAAACAGCGTAAGATTTATTCAGTAATATTTACCTGCACCTATTATCATATAATGCTTTATAACTTTTCATATAATTTTTTTACAAACATTGTAATGTACATATTAAGCCTAAAGGTTATTGGTTCAAAACCACATGGTTGCTACAGAGTTGTGGCTTCTACAATTATTATCATATCAGCCAGTGCCTTAATGGGTTGTACCAAATGTAAAATTCTCAATAATATACAATTTACTGCAGCTAAGCTCTAGTATTTAAGTTAGTCGGACAATGGACCTTTTCATCACTATTCATTTGTACACATTTTATAGGTTGCTAATGTTTAAAACAGTCTTTTTGTATATCGGCGCACTGCTTTACTAATATTTGTTTGTCATTAAATGAAAAAAATTTGACATTTTGTTTTATATGTGATTTTCAATATGGTTTTAAACTTGGTAATTTGCCAACTTTGTAAGATTTTAAAGTTCAAAAATGGTAACTAGTTTTAAATTCAAAAATGGTAACTAGTTTTAAAAGAAAACACAAGGAGCATGCAATACAAAAGTTTTCTTGTCAATAACAGGGCAGTAAAACTGGTATGTATTTAGAGTTACACTTTGGACTGGGACAGTGAATAACAAATAAATTATTTACAAAAATACACTGGTGAGAAACAAAACAAAATCCTCAATAAATTGTATTAGCTGGTAATAGCCAGAAAACATTGTACATATAGAGTTACATGGTTCTGCATTGTATCAATCAACAATTTCATACAATGTCCTATATCGCTTCATGATATTGCACTTGGTTTTATTTACCATAGTAGAGAAATTTGGACCTTTAGAATAAAATACAAATTAATGCACATTAGCCACTTCGATATATACGAATTCCATACCTAATAAACATTTTTTTAATCTTCGGCATTAAAAACGTTTTAGAATATACTAGAAGATGTAGAAATATACTAAACTCAAATTTTAAAAAACATTTTCATATTAAATATTTCACAAATTGAAAAAAAAATCTGCACAGTTTTTTATTCTCTATTGCTAGGCAATCTTTCTGCAGTGCTCAATTTCTACCATTTTCATATCTTGCTAACTAGAATGCATCGTACTGAACTGTAAAATAAATAAACAAAAATTACAGTTATTTGTACGTTTTGTCTTAACAGTTTAATCACAAAATAAAAGATTCTTCGATTTTTTAATTTATATAATTTCCGCACAAATTTCCTATGCAACACAATTACAAGGATGAACTTAAAAGAAAGGAAGTTAAAGTTTGGTCTTGTGCATATCTTTGCCGCCTAAATACCCGCCTCTATCTGGCTGGAACAATGCGGTAATCTCATTTATGTTTTTGCCTTTCGTCTCAGGCACACGGAAGTAAGTGAAGATCCAGAAAATTGCCAACAGCACGGCAAAAATGATAAAAGTGTAACCACCGATCTCTGCATTGATTGAAGGGTACCTAGGATATGGGTATGTTTTAAAATACATGTATGTACTTTATTTAACCTTAACAGATAATTCAGATAAGTGAGTTGTTGGAAGTTTAAAGTGGGTTGCAACCTGGGAGGCCATCGTTTTAACTGTTGCTTTCAAATTATAGTTTTTTTTAAATTTAGGGTTAAAACCACTCTGGACTCCGTACTTATTTATATTGGATTGTTGAACTCTGTTGCAATTACCTTGTTTTGATCCTACAAACTTTAAGCTGTCTGAGTACCGATTACATGGCCAGACATAGATAATAAAACACTTAATATGTACATTACACTGTTTGTAAATAAATTTTATATTACAAAAATTTTATTTTTTTTAGCATTGTAACAATGCATGTTGTTTTTATACTAACATATTATTCGGAATTGGCCTCTATGGCCTAAATTCCTGGTCCCGGTAGCTACCGTGGACCCGCTCATACTAATGTAATTTAACATAATATTCTACTTACGCTAGACCGATTGTAAAGTTTCCGAGCCAATTAACCAATCCAGCGATGCTTACTGCAGCGGGACGTGCTGATTGGTTGAATAACTCAGCTGTTATAAACCAGGGGATGGAACCCGGCCCGGTTTGAAAGAAAGCGACAAAAAGAAGAATCGGAACAAGAGTGAGCCACGATATTACCACTGTTCGTTGGAGGTTTAGTAGAACCTGGAGGAATTGATTGTGAGAAGAGGATTTTTTCGAGGATATACATGACATAAATATTTATCTGGTAAATGAAGAAAGCATAACACACAATTGTCAGATAACCCCCAAGCCCGACCAAAATCTGCTTAATACCGGCGCTATTGCAATTTTTGATGGAGTTACAGAAGTTTCTATTGTTATGATTTAACCCATAATCCTCTGGGTTCAGGCAATGCCTGCCACTAGACTTGGCACTAAACAGTTCGTAAATTTAGTTTACATATTCATTTGTTAAATTAGAAAATCAAACATTGCTTTGGTATCTCGACTATGGGCATCGTGTAAATAGGATGATTTTAGACATCATTTTTAAGTATATATTTAAGCAATAGTTCTAATTATAATTAAATTATTGTATATTGTTCATTTATGAAACACTTCTGGCCCAGGAGATTTTTTCCAGGTGCCAATATTTTTTTTATTAAGTGAAAGTTGTACAATCATGCCAGATAGATTGCAGATTTGTTCCTTATTCTGGTTACTTTGTGGTTGGGTATAAAGAACTTTAGGACTTTGCCTTGGTTTAGTACATTTACATCTTACTATTAAGTAATATTTAGAAAACCAATTTCGCAATTAAATCAGATTGTATGTACCATTGCTAATAAATGCTATGCTATTTAAAGTCTATATTTATTTTAAAACAGCATCTTAGCTTAGCCAAAGGTCGCGTTTTTATATTACACGAACATTCACACATACTGCAGTTTTAACAGGACTTGATTTGAATGCAAATGGGGCGTTTCCCACACATCCTATCAGAAACAAAGAAATTTCCTCTCGGCAGGGATTGTTTGCGCAAAGCGTGTAAACGGCTTTTATGTGCCTCAGTAAAATTTGCCAAAAACGTAGATTAAAATATTAAATATTTACTCTTTTGCTTTGTTCTTTGAAGTTGTTTGACAAACGTGCTGACTAGGGATGCACAAACTAGAATATCGAATCTTCCGGATTCGAATCCCGTAGGATTCGAATCCAAATATTACGTTTATTTTATTTGGATTCGAAATAATATACATTGCACATTAAGAAACTATAATTGTATGGAGTTCCTTTTTATTTCCATTGTACATATTGCAACAGCGTTGATTACAACGGATATTATAAGCGCGCAGACTTCCACCGTTGCGCCGCAATGTCTGTTTTATAATAACGCAAAAAATTCTCTGCGCATTTAAATAATTATCACATTAAATCGTCTAACCGCAGCGCCGCTTTTCCAGCGGTGTTTATTGCTTTGATCGGCGGTTTGACCTAGGGTTACGGTGACCTAGATTCAATACAGGACCACTGACGATGCACTCCCGTTTTCCCCATGTTCTTCCTATTACTAAGTACTAGCGAGAGAGAACAGTAGGCTAACATCGGTTAACGGTTAACGGTTTTTTTCTTTGATCAGTTAACCGTTATAAGAATCTGGGTTCTTGCACAGCCCTCGCAGACACATAAATATTTGGTATATTCTTTTCGTATTGTTGACGCTGAGCAGCGTATAACCATGCAATATTTCAGCGGGGGAAGTAGTTAGATTAAACACTTAAACTCCTGGCTTAATCTTTTAGCTTTGTAAATCGTTAGTATCATAGTTCTATCCCAGTTAGTTCGAGGCATAGGGCCGATTGTGACGTCATACAATTTCGCGCAACGGTAACATTTTACTTAAGTCACCGCCTATGATTATAAGTATGTAATCACACTGGCCAAAGAGGTAGTCAGCTGAAGCAGGAATTTGTGACGATCTTGCCACTTTAACTGGAGTTTGCTTTTTAATATAGAATAGGATTCGATATTCTGGATTCGAAATAACTATTCTAGAATACCAAGATATTCTAGTTTGTGCATCCCTAGTGCTGACCAGGTGTATAGTGTACAAATGCAGTTGGCAAATAAATGACGCCCATTCACCATTAAAGCCTCTTTACCAATAAATAGTTAGGGTAAAATATATTCATATCATCCGAGTGTATTTTACAATTTAAGGGAAATTTTTAGAAAAAAGAATTAGGCACTAGAAAAAAAGAATTTTTATAGACTATTAAAAATTTAGTATAATTTAGTACAACCCTAAACCTTTCATGTCTGTGGTTAACAGAAACTTAAATATTTCTATGTCTGGGGCACTTTTATGTTTTGTTAAAAATACAATTAGCTGTTTTTTTGGAAAGTTCATATTAAACTGTATTAATGCATTGGTTTTTATTGCCCAAATTTTAAAACTGTTAAAAGAAATCAGTAACGATTTGACCTAAAAGGTTATGTTTAAATTTGATTAAGTACTTACCACCAGTAAAATGGAACATACGCACATCCCGCCTAAGCCAATGAGGTGCAAAATTCGTCTTCCTGCATGTTCGATAAGTGATAGACTGACGATGGTCATGATTACATTGACTATGCCCACTCCGACTGTAGTTAGCCCTCTGCAATAAATCAACTTGCGTTTAATGGTGGTTCTTGTTTGCTGTGTGAATTTTGGAAGTTTTAGATTTACTTCATGTCAATGTACAAACTCGTCATAGAGAAAGGTCAAAAATTTTTCTATTCAAATGGAATTATGCACACAAACAACTCTATACTTTAATTGCATTTACAAAGTTCAACACTTTGTAATCTAGAGATGTAAAATTGTTTTGATATGTCACAAGTTCTCAGAAATTGTTTTGTTTAATAAATAGTTCAATGACACATACTTCGCATTATTTCATAACATTATGTATAACTTAGATTCAAATATTTAGTAACGATAAATACATATAAGTGTCACGGAATAAGTATTATAATATGATAAGCTATGTTACATATGGCACCAGTCTGTTGCATAATTTGAAATTAGTTTAATATTGATTTTCGACTAGGTGCTTAAAAAGTAATTAGATTGTTTTGTGACTATAGGTTGGTAAGATCAAACATAGCTGATTGCATCGGCAAATATTTAATAACCACACCAGACAACAAATAAATGTATAGTTAAAATAACTACTGCAAACACAGATTAATTCCATGGCTCCCAAAAGAGCAACTGTTTGGCGCATAAAGAGTCTAGCTTCCTTTTGGCTTATACGAAATCCGCATGTGATTAAACTGTGTCAATTTAGATAGAGCTCATATAACGCAAAATTTTTGTTTGTGAGAGCATATTGGCCTTTAGCTGTAGTTTGGTATATTAAGAGTAGGTTTGTTGTGTTTATGCAATTTATTCCTTGTTTCAATTACAAATCCAAAGAGTCTTTAAAACCAAATAAAATAATAAACCTGATGAAATATTATCAAATATTTACACTCAATAAGGGCGCTACTCTCACATGATACATACATGGCTTTAGAATTAATTTGTTGATTAACATATTAATCATGCCTAAAGACGTTTACACAAATAAAGAATTTACAAAATTAACCTTTGTCCTTAGCCTAACTTTGGTCTGAACTACAATGGTTAACATTTGTAAAACAAGCGATAAGTAAATGCTTTAATAAAATGCATTACCACTGCATCGCTTTACTGGGGTAAGTTTAGATTTACATGCGGAGTTTAGACCTGGTCCCACTAACAAGTTTCCAAAAAGGCATTTGTTTCCTAAATCCAGGCCCTACTTCTAGTAGCAACCAGTGAATTTCCAGAGCCGCAAAGTGGACATCCAACTCCATATGTGGGACGTCTAAAGCAACTGCATACGCATTTCCTTTCATTGTTTTATCCGCTTAAAAGAACAACATTGTCGCATTACTGCTATTAACAATGATAAACGAATGGCTACATCCTATATTAATGCCTCTGACAATAATGAAGGAAATTATAATTATTGAATAATTATATTAAACAACTGTCAGTTTCTTACGTGTACTCTTGAGGTATACCGGCAGCAAGAAACAATTGGGTGGAATAATAGAATACTGCATTGATGCCAGACAGTTGCTGGGACAGTTGCATCACAATGGCAATTATAAGTGGTTGTCGAAGGTGTGACACCGTGAACAACTCCTTTATGGCTGCAAGTACAAGAAATGTTATCTGATATTAGTGAGTGTAAAGACAACATGTTTGATGTCTATATGATAAATCCACACATTTATCTTTGTCATATACATAATGTAAAGATAATATGTTCTTTTAATGTTTTTACCATCATTTTTAGCAAGGGACTTTTTAAAGTCACTGAATTCCATGGATTACATAATAGGTTGGTCTAAAACAGTTGGTAAATCTCAACTATACAATATCCTGCAATATATTCAGGTTAAACACATTTTGCAGAAGGTAATCTGATGATTGCACATATGATATCTCTTGTCGTGCCCCATTTACAGGTTTAAAACAACATATCAGGTACAATTAGTCCATGAAACTTTTCAGTGCGATCTCGGTTATCAAATGGTAAAAAATAAAAAAAACAATAAAGATCAATTGTAGTATACTTGTTTTTTGTTCATCTTTGCCGGCTTCGTGTTCGGAACTCATTTGGTTCATCTCCTCCTTGCTGTTATAGTGGCTGCCGCGCAACCATTGCAGGGCTTCACGTGCCTCGTCTTCTTTGTTCATTTTGACCAGCAAGAATCTGGGAATGTATGCGACGCTGAACAAATACATTTCCCGCCATGGCGGAAAACCAATTGTTTGGATTGGGGTCAGTACAAAAGCATATTATTCGTTTGATTGAGCATGCTATTGTCAGCAAGCATAGCGCTAAAATAGAAAAACTTTTTAAACGGCTGTTTTAATATCAGCCTTACAGTCGATTTTAATACTCTTCATAAATGATGTAAATATTTGAAAATAGGTATTTTTACTTGGTTTTTAATTAAGGCACAGGTCCGCAAATATTTTTTGCCCTATCAATTGTTGTGCAGACGTTGGTTAAACATTTGCCCACATAAGTGGGATTGGCACATTAATCAAACAACATAATGCAGCATAACCTTTGATTGTCAGCCAGTGTTGACTTTATTGCAATGCAAAAAAAGTGGGTATACACTAAACTCTTTGATATATACATACTTTGGTGTGGTACATACTTTTGATATGGCATACTTTTTGGTACATACTTTTGTTATACTTTCACTTGGTGCTACAGATACAGATCGCAAATAAGGCCGGCAACCTTTTTAAGCAATGTATATTTGTAAGTGCAACCTTTGTAATAGTGGAAATGTAACAGTAATTTTTAAGTTGTGTTACAGGTATTAACTTCAATGTCTTTTGTGCTGATTGGTCCTTGGTGTGAATAGCTCAGTAAAATACTCAACAAGAAATCCAAAAAGTCATTAGCCTTAAACTGTAATGAGGATATGGTTCGTAATTTTTATATTTAAATATTATGTTGAACAAACACCCTTTTGCATCTATTACTTTGTCATGAAACTTACCTGGGACTTTCGGGGCAGAAAGGGATCACAGCAAGTTGATAAACCGCAAACACTCCAGTTAAAGCAAGTAAAAGTGGCCAAAGCGTTGAGGTGCCAAGTAACCAGCGAAGCCCTAACACCTGAAATTCGATTTTAAATAAATGGACAGAAATTAGGCTCCCAAAAACAATGGCGGCAAATTGAGTGGGATGTTAATAAAAAATTTTTATCCGGCCGGTTAGTCTGGCGGTATAGTGCATCGCCTTTCAATTAAAAGGTTGCAGGTTCGAAACTGGTCGCTAGCTAGTCAGTTATGTCCTTGGGCAAGGCAATTAACGAACATTGCCTGAACCCAGCGGATTAATGGGTTCTACCAAATTGAAGAAACGTGTCTATCATATACAACACACTGCAATAGCTCCGGTAACCCGTCGGTGGACGCGAGGTGATCTGACGATTGCCCATGTGTTAACCCAATTGGTTTTTCCATTCACAGGAATAAACATGAATATCCTATCCTATCTTATCCTATGTTTCGTACATTCATAAGTTTGTCATACCTGCGACAAAAGCATTGATGTGACAACGCCTAATTGACCCAGGGTCCCGAAGACGCCTCTGTATTTGACCGGCGCTATCTCAGTAAGGTACATTGGGGCGATTCCCATATTAATACCACTGTTTATCCCGATGATGAATCTTCCTAAAATATTTAGGTGTTGCATTACCTTGTTTTTTATGGGATCCGTACTAGTTAAGAGAAGTGGTGATTCATGTTATTAGATCTTTTGTTTCCCATTCAGAAGGATAAAACATGAATATTGCATCATCTAAGTCTTGTAACTTTTAAAACAACCCAAAATCAAATAACTCAATCCCCAAGTCTTTACCACATATACATTACTTATATCATCAGTTTTAAAAATCTATTCTATTATACTATATTTATAGATTTTGGGATTTAAAATTAAGCATGACAAACAAAATAACAAGATGAACTAAAAAGGACATGACAGGCTTTCAGGTTATAATAAACCATTCAAAAAACCATTACTCTGCATAAACTAAGTCATGTATCCGGTCTCACCTAATGACATAATTCTTTGTTGCGTAAATCAGATTACAACATTTTATCACACAATATTTTTAAAGTGAACTTTTACCTATGATTAGCATTTCAAATGATCCAGCCAACTTTGAAAATCCCATTAGCAGAGCGGCCAAGATTGCGGTAAAATTATTGTACAACATCGGCTTCTTTAAGCCGTATCTATCGGCTGCAAATCCAGCGCACAGTGATCCAATCATCCCTCCTACAGCAGTTACTGCCACTGTAAATCCCCACAGCAAGTTCAGAGTAGATGTTGCAATGGGGTATCCATAACTGCATAAAAAAGATTTAAAAATATGAAATCAACAAATGGTTGGACCACATGCTGAATAGTATTTAGTATATTGTATATTTGCTTACACAATGGTGATTAACA
>CH002876.1:34735-55637 GCA_000149265.1 Ciona savignyi
AGTATATGACAATTTTGAATTAAATGAATTTTTAAAATGGTTTACCCATACTTTGTTATGGATTCGTGGTTTAAAATTATGGCGAAAATTTCAAAAATTACCTTTGTTATATACAATGGAAATGAAACTTCAAATTAATATAAAAGTGACCCCTTTAAAATAACACAAAGAATGATTAATATTAATTTCTGTAAAACTGTCCAAATGTTAATATTTAAAGTTTGGATTTAAACCTTTAAAACAACTTTTGGTTGAGTTATTCCATGGCCCAGCTACCATGTCAAAATAAAGTTTAAAATGCGCTTAGTCTTTTAAGCGTTTCAAAATAAATTTGAAAACGATTTTTTATAAAAGTCAAATTGTCATAAAACCAAGCAATTTTTTAACTTGCTATTCAGAAAAATCAAAAATGATTAGGTAATTGAATTAGTTATTTAAAAAAAAACTAAAAAATTATTTAAGGATTTTTAATGCAGCAAATGTACCTCAAAATACACATTTTATGTGAAATTTCAACTTAAAATGTAAATTTTAATACTCGGCTATTTATATTTAATCTTCTTATAATATTTTAAGCCAATTTAAGCTGGTGATTTAATGGAACAACCATAATCAATTGTAATACACATGGCTATATTAGGTTCGTTGGAAAACCACAAAAAATAAACTTTTAAAAAACGTGACATGGTAACGAAAATTGAGACATGCCAATAAACCACAATGCAGTTCTCTTTAGTTAAAACTGATTGACAAAATACTTAGTGAATAATACATGTTTAACAAGTTTAAAATTAGTTTTCAAGTGCATTAGTTATGCGGGAAATACTATGTATGGGTCTTAAATCAGACACAGCTAACTGGTAAAAAATGAAGAATACTTGCATTGGAACAGACACAGTGTATATTTTTGCGTACAGACTGGGTTTAACTTACACTTCAATATTATCAAATTAAAGGCTTCAATATTACAAGACTAAAAATAACATGCAATTTACTTCAAAACCCAATTAAAAAGTAATTTTAAACCAATAATAGAAACATATTAACGAGGCCCAACCTAGTTATATTTAAAGTCGAGTAATCATCACGAAGTGATTATTACAGAGTGCTTAGATTGCACTTGTTCAATGAAAGGCACTCCTGTGTCAATGACGTAATTACGCGCGTAAATTGCCGATCGCAATCACGAGTTTAATAGGCGCTATGGAATGCGTGCTTTGGAAAATACCCAACTTAAACGTGGAGTGCAATAAACCATGCAAAATATAAAAACAGAACGGTAAACAACACAAACATTTATAAAAATTAAAATCAGCGCATTTTACGACGCAGTAACAATATAATTAGCGCATTTACGTAAACGTACCTTGTGTCTTTGGCCTTGTGTTTGACCGCACCGACTGGACACAAACGCGACGACGATCGCAAAAAGAAGCGATTTCCGGCAAAAGCTGTTCTTCTGTCTGAGCGCCATCGTCCACTTTTGATTGTGCAGCGAACGGACCGCGGAAACTTTAGTTGCGACAGCCTTTTTCGAGAAGTGTAAACGCGTTTTTCACAACACCCGTCTCGGCCCAAGAGTATTGATGCGTTTTCGGCTCGGACATTGTATAATTCCCCGGCCCGACCTGGCAGATTCACTGACGCATTGGAACAACCAGCGTATCTGTTCGCCAGCAACTTGCACACACCTGCTTTAAAAAGTCAATGCCGACAACGGACTATTCATTCGTTATCATAAAGGAACTATTAATGTCAGAAGGCGGTTGTGTGAAGGAACGGTTAGTACGTTCAACTAGCATACGATATAGCACTATCACAATTGCTATTATTGCGAGCTAATGATTAAAGGTTGACACCAGACCCGGGAAATTGTAATTGTTCTTTGTATCGACGTGTATACAGCGTATTACGAAATAAGTGATATATTCTGGTAATCGACTTTTGCACATCTGGCGTTTAGTCGGAATGTTGTTGTGTGTCAAAACAAAACCAACAACTTGAACCCTGATGAATTAAATTTCCGCAGCCGGTTTATAGCGTAGGGAAATCTAAAGAAGGCGAATCAGTTGTGGGAATATCACGCAGCGGGCGGAAACCAGTTGTTTATGTTGTTGACCAACTGGAAGGTCTTCATTACATTTTTTAACACACCGCAGTACCTTCGGCAACGCAGTAATCGAACGATTTCAGTTTTTTCAATGGAGGATAAACCCGAATCTCATATTTTTTTTAACAAAAAAAAACAAACAAAATAGTACAGAAAACGGTACCTGCATAAGCATCCGAAAGGTTCCATCCTAGATCGTATATTTACCAAACCTCGCATAGATTGATCGCGCCGTGCCGTATGTCATTTATTTTTATTCCAGACCAAAACATATTATACAGCATTGTATACTAGTGGCAGGGACGATTTTTTTAAATAATGACGAGAAATGAAAAGGCAAACCCTTCAACAAACCTTGAAAATTTGCACAAAAAAATTTTTTTTGGAGTATTTAAGATAAATTTAGGTAATTCTTAAACATCGAATTTGCAAAGATCAAACTAACAGAATATCAAACATGTTTTTTTCTGTATTTTGGCAGTTTTGTTTCGAAAATCTGCTAATCGCAAACTTGTTTACATGCCAATGAAGATAGCTTTGTACAATTAACATTAAATGGTCACAACCCACATTTGTAAGGTTAAAATACCACAAATTTAAATACAGCTAATAGTTGACATTTCTTATCACAAAAATAAAGACTTCCTAAGAATAAGTTTCCAAAAAAAACCGAAAAGACACTTTTGAAGGAAAATTTTACATCAAGAGCATATCATGCCTTATATAATAACCAAAGGAATATAGAAATGAAAATTTCTCCCAAAAATGTATTTTTTAAACCCCCGAATGCTCAATGAGATAACAATGAGTACTTTGATTGTTCCCACATCCTCTTCTGGATCTCCGGATCCGGATCTTTAATCATCGTCATCCGACATCCCTCCGTCATCTTGTTCGGAGGCGATCTTCCCAAGGAATCGGAGCTGAAGGATCTTCAGTTGTTTATCCTGGTCCATCCTCACGATTCCATCTTTGTCGTCGATGCTGATCAGTTCTCCCGTCGTTTCCCGATCTTCCCCGAGGATCACTTTCACCTGGACACAAATTCAAATTTAAAAGTTTAAGTCATATCCATTTAAAGGTGCTTTTTGAATTAAAGGTGTTGATTGTGCATCCCCTAGCCGTTTTGTTGGGAAGAAGTTTGTATAGTAGAGTATTATCAGTCCTAATGCTTGGTCAGTGGTGATAATGTCGGTCTACTAATATACTGTAATGTATGCATCTACGTGTAGTCGTGTATTAATAGTTCTTAAAGGCCTAGACCCTGGTAGGATAGGGGACTCTAACATACTGTAAAGTATGCATAGTCACCAGTGAGCATAGTTTATGCATTTGTATGTGAAATAAAACAAACGGGTGAACAAAACATGCCAATTGACAAACACATGTACTTTTGGGCAAGCCAATTAATGAACAATGCTTCACCCAGTAGTATATACTGATTCGCTAAGTAATTAAACTGAATACCAAAGAAATTCCATCATAAATAGCTTTGATAATAGTTTTACGCTTTTACACTGGGGTTTTGCCCAACATGTAGAGAGCTCTTTAAATTCATCATAAAATTCGTAAAAGCATAAAACCACCAATTTACAAGAACAGACGTGTGGGAAAAGCGTTCGGTAGACAAATATGACGAAGAAACAAGCATCATACTCGGGGAAGTTCGTCAAAATTACAAAAACACAACTTGAGTAATAATTTACAGAACTGTTACATTGGGCCAAAGAGTAAAATTATATCAGGGCAACAAAGTATTTTCTTTCAGTGTTGCCAGATTAAAATGTTTTTAACATATTTTAAGAACTCAAATTCAAATGTTTCCAGTGTTTCCCAAACTGGTCCTCAAGACTGCTCACCTTATCGTTTTTCACAGGAATAACAGGCTCCAGATTATTTCCGGGAACACTGACAGTGCGTTGGATTTCATCAATGTAAACATTACATAAACCACCCTGTGATGTTTGTTTAAGATTAAATGCAAGAAAAATGTGAACAAACCAAGGTTAAGTACGATTAATCACAAAAACATTTAAACATATGTCTGGTTATTGTTATTAAATACAGGAAAAATGTGAACAAACTTAAGTTAAGTGTGATTAAATGCAAAAAAAAATATAAATAACATCTGATTAGGGTGATTAAATAAAAGAAAAATGTGAACAAACAACTGGTTAGGGCAACTATTTAAGAGAAAAAATATGAATAAACATTTGTTTAGTAAAATTGAAATCAAGAAAATGTGAACTGACATTTAGTTAGTGTGATTAAATTCAATATCTGGTTAAGGAGCTTAAATACTAGAAAAATGTGAACAAACATCTGGTTAATGCAACTATTTAAGGGAAAAAATATGAATAAACATTTGTTTAGTAAAAGTTAAATCAAGAAAATGTGAACTGACATTTAGTTAGTGCGATTAAATTCAACTGGTTAAGGCGCTTAAAGACTAGAAAAATGTGAACAAACATTTATAGTTAGTGCGATTTAATTCAACATCTCGTTAAGGCACTTAAATACTAAAAAAATGTGATCTGACATTTGGCTAGGGCAACAACTAAATGTCAGTTTACATTTTCTTGATTTAACTTTTACTGAACAAACGTTTATTTTTTTTTCTGTTAAATAGTAAAAATTGAATTGAAAAAAGGGAAACCAACATTTGGCTAGGGCAACAGTAAAAATTGAATTGAAAAAAGGGAAACCAACATTTGGCTAGGGCAACAGTAAAAATTGAATGGAAAAAAGGGAAAACCAACATTTGGCTAGGGCAACAGTAAAAATTGAATGGAAAAAAGGGAAAACCAACATTTGGCTAGGGCAACAGTAAAAATTGAATGGAAAAAAGGGAAAACCAACATTTGGCTAGGGCAACAGTAAAAATTGAATGGAAAAAAGGGAAAACCAACATTTGGCTAGGGCAACAGTAAAATTGAATGGAAAAAAGGGAAAACCAACATTTGGCTAGGGCAACAGTAAAAATTGAATGGAAAAAAGGGAAAACCAACATTTGGCTAGGGCAACAGTAAAAATTGAATGGAAAAAAGGGAAAACCAACATTTGGCTAGGGCAACAGTAAAATTGAATGGAAAAAAGGGAAAACCAACATTTGGCTAGGGCAACAGTAAAATTGAATGGAAAAAAGGGAAAACCAACATTTGGCTAGGGCAACAGTAAAAATTGAATGGAAAAAAGGGAAAACCAACATTTGGCTAGGGCAACAGTAAAAATTGAATGGAAAAAAGGGAAAACCAACATTTGGCTAGGGCAACAGTAAAATTGAATGGAAAAAAGGGAAAACCAACATTTGGCTAGGGCAACAGTAAAATTGAATGGAAAAAAGGGAAAACCAACATTTGGCTAGGGCAACAGTAAAAATTGAATAGAAAATAGGTAAACCAACCGTGATGCTCCGTATAACCCCAATCTTCCCCGCTGCGCTGCTATCTTCGTGCGTCTGCTTCACCCGCACCACGATATCCACGCTCTGCCACTCCGTGACCACCCCCTGGTCCATGAGTGACCCCACCGAACCTGGGGTTCCGTAATTGCCCAAGGGTGATGGGGTGATTCCCCCACCTGGGGTCAGAGGGCTTGTATAATCAAGGGGACTGGGGGTTGGGTGATAGCCTGATGGTGATGGGGTTGCCTGTGATATAAATATTTTGAAATATGAGATCCATGTATTTAGAAGTTTAGTTTGGTTGGTAAAAGCATTATTGTCAGCTGATAGGTTGTTGGATTGAAACTAGCCCCATGCATGGTCAATGGTCATTTCTGTCCTTGAATATTTATTGAGATTTGTGGTTAGGACCATGTTTTGTACTGGATATCCGGTTATAGATCAGTCTTATTACACAAATATAAGCAAAGTGATGGTTTTTATCTGGTATTAAAGTGATTTTTTTCGTTCAAATAACCATATTGCACTGCACTTTTCCTGACTTATTATAATAAAAATTAATTGTCATACAAAAACACACAATATATTATTAAAACAAATCATATGTAGAAAATACCAAAAGCCAACCAATGTTTACCTGGAAACTTCCAGGGGACGGGGATGGTTGGTAACTTGCAGGGGAGGGTTGTAAATCGCCTGGTGAAGGGGTGGCTTGGTAACCGTAACTTGACCCGAGGGGGCTCGGGGTGGCTGGAAAGCGTTATGAGGGTGTGTTTAAAAATTTTTGGTGTAAAAATGAGAACAATTTTGATCTAAAAAGATACTGGTTAAAACTAAATGAATATGGGTTCTAGGGTTATGGGTACTACTGTGCATTTTTATGGTTTAACTAAAATCTCATTTGTGACATTACTAAATGGAAAAATGCAATAAATTTAGATAGCAAGGGGTAAAAACTTAAACCCACCATCATATGAGCCTAGTGGGGATGGGGTAACCCCACTCTTTAAGATACTGGTTAAAACTAAATGAATATGAGTGCTAGGGGCATGAGGCAAATACTGTGCACTTTTATGGTTTATCTAAAATTTCATTTTGTAACATAATTAAAATAAAAATACACTGAATTAAAAGAGCCAGGGTTATATAGACACCCACCATCATATGAGCCTAGTGGGGATGGGGTAACCCCACTGTAGGGGGAATATGTACGATCCGAGGCATAACCTCCTGGGGTTTGGGGTGCGTTGCTGTATGGGGTGGCTGGTGACGCATCATCAGACTGATACCCACCTATAGAAATAAAATAATACAATATTAACTTAAGCATTTAATTAAAAATGAAAATAAATTTTTGGGATCTGGTAATGTAAAACTCTAGTAAAAAATAATCTGGTAAAATTTTACTCTGGTAAAAAATAATTTTTGGGGCTCTGGAGGCAATTTATTAGTTGTAAAATACATAGTTTAAACTAGACTTGCAACGATATATCAATAACCGTGATAATCTAAATCAGCGGTTCTCAAACTTTTTTTTAAAAAATACGCAACGGTCCCCTAGCAATTTTTTAAATGACTCACGGTATCCTTGAAAAATATGGAAGTAAAACGGAAAATTTAGCAACGTTAAAATTCTAAAACAAAACATTTTAACCCGGATGCATGGCTTAAGGAAAAACGAGACGCCTCTGATCTTGGCATTTTTTTTAAATGTTTACTCCTACTATAATAGGAATTGTACTATTTTCTACTATAGTAGGAGTTCTGCAGTCTCAGATAGGCTTGTTGGTACTTTTGAATTGCATTGTTGTGACATCAAATAGCTTCTTGAGATGTCATAAATGTCTATGTAGCCTGTAAGCTTTCATGACAAATTGTGTTTGTTAAGTTGATCGGAAGAAAAGTTGCCTGAAAACTTAATTTAACACAATTTTTTTTTTCAGAAGCGTCGTTTTAATTTTTTTGAAGGTGTTTCGCGGTCCCAGAAAATTGTCTTGCGGACTAAAAAAGACGGCGGACCCCAGTTTGAGAACCGCTGATCTAAATCATTACAATACGTGACATGCACATATCAATACTTCTTACTAGAAATAAAGCACGAATAATAGTTATTTCAACAGCGTAATAAAACAATTCATCAAATGATTCCAGCATTCTATAAGTAACGTAATATTCATACTCAACACACCAACAAATTCAACTACTTACCTGGGGTTTGTGGGTTAGGGGTGGCCCCACCATATGGGGCAGGGGAAGCCGCATCATAATCAAAATTATCTGGACGCGCTGGGGTGTTAGCGTTGGTGGGGTCCCAAGCACTTCCAGCCCCACGTGGTGTTCTACTGCCATCGTGCAGTGGAGTTTGGGCCCCGTAATGGGGAGTACGGTTACCTGGGTGGAAAAACGATAAATATTGCAAATTTTCTGAGTTATTAAAATATTGAATGGATAAAAATTGTGAGTAGGTAACAGAAGAAATATTTTAGGGGTAAACATTTTTTATGAAAATAGTGGGCAGTATGAAATGTCCTGAAAAAAATTTAAGTAAAAGTGCCAGTTTGCTCTAGTAGCACAGCATAGCATCACGTGAAAGGTAGGATAACCAGCTGCTAGCTGGTCAGTTCAAGGCACTACTCTGACATTTACTGATTTGAGTGGATTAAAGGGTTTAAATTAAATAGCAATATTTATTGTTTTTAACAAACTACAATAACTCACTATAATTTGACAATTGCCTGTGTTATGTCCCTTGCGCTACAACCCAAATAAAAACATGGTAAACACAGTATCCTATCCCATGAGAGATCCAAAACTTTTCAAACCCAACCACTTACTACATAAACATCACATAAGACACCCACCTTCATGCACAGGGGTCTGCGATCCATACATGGGTGTCCGCCCACCTCCGTATGTGGGGGTTTGTGACCCATACATCGGGGTTCGACTGTAGGTTGATGCTTTGCCCCCGGGTCTTCGCTGGTCTCTGTAGGGGGTGGGTGAGGAAATTATAAAATAGAGAATAAGAATATTTTTACTGAGTTTGAAACCAAATTGGTTAGCAGTGCACTAAGCTAATCATTTTACACTTTTTACACACAAAATCTGTATTTAAACAGAAAATCTATATTTATACACAAAATAATATTTAAATAGAAAATCTATATTTATATACAAAATCTATATCTTATCATAACATCAATATTTACACAAGAAATCTATTTTTACACACAAATTAACATTGATAAATAATAGAAAAACTATACTAATATACAAAATCTATGTTTAATCATAACACAAATATTTACACAAAAAATCGATTTTTACACACAAATTAACATTGATAAATAATAGAAAAACTATACTAATATACAAAATCTATATCTTATCATAACATCAATATTTACACAAAAAATCTATTTTTACACACAAATTAACATTAATAAATAAAACAAAAATAAATCTCCAATAACAGCACATCACATAAGTAAGGAATATTTAAATAGAAAATCTATATTTAATCATAACATGAATATTTTCACAAAAATCTATTTTCACACTAATTAACAGAATATTATTACTCCAAAAAAGCACTTCACACAAATAAGGAATACCCACGTGGGTTGGAGTCTCGTTCGGTCCACGTTGATCGTCTGACAAGTTGCGTGAAGTTCGACACGAGCAGTGGATTCTGTTGCGTCTTTGACCACCCCGATGTGCCCTTTGTATGGACCTTGTCGCACACGCACAGTTTGGCCTGGAAGGACAGGTTAAAGTGGGATGCTTTAAACACACTAACATATTTATGGAAACCATGTCATTAAGACGGCTTGTGTATTATTATAACTTTGAAGGACAGTTTAAAATTAAATGTTTCACATTAAACTTGTTGGAATCCATAACAAAATTTAAAACTAAATGCTTTAAACATGCTAACATATTTATGGAATCCATAACATTAAGAAAGAATATATGACATTAGGACAGAATTCTGTAGGCGCATGATAAAACTAAATTTGAACCAGTGATACTTTTAAAAGAATGCTTATAAGTAGGTCTCCGAGACTTGGAAACATTGTCAATAAATTCTCAATTTTTGAAAAACTGAATGAAATTTATTGAAAATGGAATAGAAATACATTTCCAAACATTTCAATTAATTTTTTTTTAATTTAAAAAGTATAGAATTTAAATATATTTGTTAAATTAAAAAATATCAAATTTGGTCACCAATGATGCCCATGTCCCGCTGTCCCCTTCCTCTCCCTCTGAACCCTCCTCCTCCCCCTCCTCCTGCTCCTGCTCCTCCTGCTTTGTTTCTATCATTATCCTGACGAGCTGGGCTTCCAATACGTGGTGACATCGGCGCAAATGGACTCGACGTCACGTTTTGCTGCAGAAATGCAGAAAGTTGGATAAATTTGGCAAAACGCAATTGAGTGATAGAATGCGACGGAAAGAATTTAACAGCATTTTATAATTGAATTAAAAAATATGCAATTAAATACGGATTTTACTAAAAAATAAAGAAATCTTTGCATAAGGAGAAATTTTAGGTAATTCCGGATCCTAATTTTGTTACTCTGAAAGTTAAAATATTATGCAAACATCAGATTAGATCGTACTGTGCCTTAGAATGTTTAAACGTTATTTTATACAAGCAATGGGTTAGGCTGGGTCAATGTTCGGCTAGTACTGATCATTTATTTAGGTTTTGCTATAGACGACACGGCCAAAAATCCGCGCGAGTAATACTCCTGTGATTCTCGTGATGGACGCCGCGTGAGTAAAAATTTACTCTTGCATATAAAAAACTATAAATTAACTGGAGTATAAACTTTTTATAATACATACTTATATATACACCAGGAGTATACACCATCATAATGTAAGATTGTTATAATACCACATTTAAACTGTTGTTACGTCATACAAACCATGGTTGCGCGCTATATTTACTGCCGTTACTCGGTGAGATACCACGCGCGAGTGAATTCTTAATTGCCCAAAATTTGATGGATTTTTGGCCCTGAACGAGTAGCTTAATAACTTACCCTGGATCCTCCGGCCAATACAACATGCCGGGTACGAACGACAAACATTCCCCCGTTTTCGATGATTTTCTTGGAATGTAGGAAGGGGAATCCACGATACATGTGTTTCACTTCACCCTCCTGGCCCTGGAATGGTGGAAGGGGTTGAAAATAAATGTATGGAAGTCAGGGTGCTAGAAAAATTATTTTAATGTTTTTTTTAATTGTTTAGGTTCATGGTATAAAAAAATTTAAAAAAGTTCCACTTTGGCAGAAGAATTCTTTTAAACACAGAAACAAACTAAACAAATAATTGTTTTTTTTTTTTATATTTTTCTTTAATGATTTTTTTCGAATGATGGATTTTGCTCATGATATAAAATATTAAACGAAAAGCTTTCTCTTTATACATAAAGCTTTTTTTAAGCAGAGAAACAAACTAAAAAATAAATGTTTTTAGGTCAAGGTTTTAGCAAAATTATTTAATGGATTTTGCTTATGATATATTATATTAAAAAAAACAGCTTTCAACTTATGCATAAAACTTTTCAGAACACCATAACATACTAACTGAAAAACAGAAGCAGAAAAACTGAACAATTCTAAATACAAGTAAACACCCACCATGTGAGGCCCTTCAATAACTTTCACTATATCCTTGCACTGTATGCTGTTCTGTTCGGCGTCCAGTGCAACAGCGAACCGTGTGTCCTTTCTTCGCGTGACCGCCTGGTGCTTCATGTGTTTAACCTGGAAAAGGAGGTGTGTTGACAATTTATTTACCCTTTTCGGTTAAAATTTATTTATTTAGTAAAATTTATTTATTTAGGAAAGTTTAGTCAATTACTTTTGATTCTTAAAATTAAGGAAATTCATCTGCATACTTTTTACAACTGTAGCATAAGAGCTTTTATGTTTTAAGTTTTTTTTACTTATAAAATGAAAAATAATTTTTAAGTCGAAAACATTTACCAATTTATTTAAATTTCCTTTTAAATCTTACCAACAAGCAATGATTAACAAAATAACAACTTAGAAGAGTTTTTAACAATTAATATGAATAGAAGCCTTACCTTTCCATGCATGGATAAAACTTGGAAATATTCTTTCTCGAGACGAACTATTACACCAACTGCTTGGCTACTGCAATGTGGGATTGACAAGTTAGCACTTTATCTTGATAAGGTTTGGAATCTCAAAAGAATTGTTAAAAATTAAACTAACCAACAACAAGTGCTGGATAGATAGGTAGTACACTAGTACCCAGGTATTTTCGTCATTATTATGTTTTAGTAATACAACACCAGCAAAAAATAAGATGTCATTTTATGACTAGTACATTAAAATAGCCCTTTTTAGGCCACTGTTCCTGGTCTTGGTGTCATCTTGGTAATTAAATGGTGTAAAATCCAAATCCGGCAAATTACGAATCAATATCACATGCGATATACATACGGGTCAATTAACATTGGTGTAACTGGATTGGTCAAACACTTAAGCTTGAACTCCTAACAACACATCACACTTCACCAGATGCTTGAACTACAATGACGTTTCCCGTTTAACCGTTATCAAACAACCATATTATATTAAACACATTTTTAAAAATCAACCAAAACAAGTGTAGAGGGGACATTGCAAGTACGATTTAGGACATTGTAGGTGTCAGATCCAGACAAATTTGACGATATCACAAATCTTATAATCACTTACTCCACAAGTACAAGGTCACCGAACTGAAACTTCCCGACGGAATCGACACCAGAACTGACGTCAGAGCAGAGCTGAAGATCGCTCGACAGAACCTTCAACTCATGCATTGTGAGGTCAGAGAATAGAACAACCATCCTCGGCTCAACGCGGACAATCAAACCTTTGTTGCGTAACAAACAAATAAGAATACGATAAATGTATACGATCAGTTGAAAAAATAAGGATTGTTGTTACATGGATAATAGACACAATGTTATGGGAGTGGGAGGTATCGTCAAAAACTACAATCGCTTTAAAATATATAAATAAGGTAAATTTTCTTGGAGTATTAATCTACTTTTTGTTTAGCAGTGCTAGATGTGCAATTAAGAAGGCAAATATGCATTCTACAACTGAGTGTAACAAATATCATTAAGATATCATACTAGTGCCTATTGAGTTGAGAAAACAAAAATTATTATTACAGGAACAATCGATATAATGTTATGGGACCTATCATTTAAAAAAATATTCATTTTATAATAAGTTAATAAGGCATATTTTCATAGGAGTATTAATTTAAATACGGATCATGGCCAAGGCAATTAAAAAGCGTAACCTATCAACAATTTAATAATTTTTTAAGGTATTATTAATAAAGTAGTGTGGGATTTTCACTTATAATAATAAAAATTTCACCTTAATAACTCACATTGGACAACCAAAGGATAGCTATGAACTTATGTTTTGCAATTGCTTAATAAGTGTATCAAAAAGTATCATGTTGGCAAAATGTACCTGTTGGTATAGTAATTGTTTCCTTTGGCGTAAAACATTAATTTCGAGTAAATTTAAGCTAAATTTTTATTCACATTAGGAGTGCCAGATGTGTAATTGAGAATGCAAAAGCGTGATATATAAATTTACAGGGTGTCCCCCAAAAAATGACACCATTGTAAAATCACACATTGAAAATCTGTGAATTCCAGAAACTCAATAAGAACGTGTGTTGTACTGTTGACAACGCAAAAATGACAATATTTTTTTATATAAATTATGTCAACTCATATGCCTGTTAAATTTTATTGATTTCGAGTTCATACTATTTGTGATATTTGCATCTTAATTGGTGTCATTTTTTTGGGACACCCTGTACACCTATGCAAGTGCGAGATATATATATACCTGTGTGTACAATGCAATATATTCAACCAACAATAACTATGACCTCACCTGTATCTCCTTCATATCGTCCAGCGATAACCTTAACATGATCCCCCATGTTGAAGTGCTTGCGCAATTCGTGGGCGAGAAACTCTAGCGGGTCCTGGGAAACAAAAACACATGGAATACACAACACATAGAATAATATTCAGTTCTGGACTCGGATAATTTTTTTATCTTCGTATCGCCAGTATTTTCTCATTAAAACAAGAATCCTCATAAATTTAGCAAACAAAAAGAACAGCGAAACAATAGTCATTAAAATATATAGAAAAATGAGAGATAATTTCATAGTTTCTTTGAAAAAAAAGAGATAATTTCTTAACTTTTTAAAAAAAAGAAGATAAATCTAAACTTTTTAAAAAACTTCTTTTTTTATAACTATTTGAAAAGCCATTGAACAACTCACAGTAAGTTCCTCGTGCTTAGGCATCATGGTGACTTTGCTCCCGATGACGCTGATCACTTTCCCCTGCAGATTGATGAGCTCACCCTCTGCCACCTCCACGTTGTCTCCCGGCGCGAATCGATTCGATTTCTCCGACTTGTTTCCGCTTTCCGCCACCACTAGAGAGTAGTATTGATGAGTGGAGTTTTCGACATAAATTTTTATAGTATATGAACGGCCGATTTACCTGTTATATCAACACATGAAAAAAAGGAAAACTTTAAATGTGAAAAAATTAATTTAAATTAGAACAAAAAAATTAATAAACATTATAGTGACATGTAATGTGCATCTTGTGTTGCAATATTACTCATTATGGTTACTGTAGTACTACTACAGTGTAGTAGCAGTTAAAACATTTGTGTAAATTATGTGGCTTATGTCAAGGCTGTATTTATTCATCTTGTGTCTAGCATTCCTAAACCAAACAAATGTGTTTCTCCGCTTATATCCTCATAGGGTCAAGGCAGAGGGGGTTAGATTGCAATTCAGCATACATTAGAATACTATATACCCATTGTTGGTTTATAAGCAATGTTTCCTATTATTGTTTTGTTTAAATCAATAATCCACTTAGTACAAGCAGTGTGTGTGAATTGCCTTGCCCAAGGGCACAAGCGACTAGCTATAGGACGTAAAGAACTCATCATACAGATGATGCTATGTCTACAGTAATACAACAGGACTGAAAAATGTAGCTCTAAAAGTTGTCACAAAACCACAACTTACTTTCAATGTCAAGTCCTTCTGGCTGTTCTTCAAATTTCTCCAACTCCGACAACGTTGGTTTGATGCCGTCAACACACTGTGATGTCATAAATATAATGATATCATAGCTTTTGTTAGTGATACTAGAAGTATTAGTTTTAATCTTTGCATCATATGAAAATGTTATTTGTGATGCCATGTAAATTGTGCTATAAAATGGCAAAAATTCAATTTGCAACAATTACTAAGTAATCTGATGATTGCACATGTGTTAACCCCTTTGGT
This sequence comes from Ciona savignyi, assembly GCA_000149265.1. Classification (NCBI taxonomy): domain Eukaryota; kingdom Metazoa; phylum Chordata; class Ascidiacea; order Phlebobranchia; family Cionidae; genus Ciona; species Ciona savignyi. Next base: position 49,639 of record CH002876.1, read on the forward strand.
TTTCCCATTCAAAGGGATAAACATAAATAACCTATTCATATTAAAAAATCAGTTTTTTTTTGAAGAGCTAAATTTGTTTTTTTTACATAGATTCTAGCAATGCGTTGTCAAAATCTGTTAATATAATTGCTACGTAGGAAAACCACATTATACATCAAAGATACTTACAATGGTGTTTAAAGTGAAGTTCTTATAAAGGAAACCCTTCCGACTGTACCGACCACCTTCAAAGACAAGATGGTCTCCATCGGTGGAAATCTCCCCCCCAATTGCTCTGTGACATCACAATGTTAAGACGGTTAGGATATACAATTGTAGGAATGTTGAAAAAAATTAAGATTTACATTTATACGAGACAGGGTGACAGTTTACAAACATTCTTTAAAAAAGTTGAATTCTGCAATGTAAAATATTAGTTTAATTTTTTTGATATAATTTTATATTAAAAAACACCTTTGAAAAATGACACCTTTTATAGATATTATATTGTTAAACATAGAATCTTTCATGGCTGTAAGCTAGATTAAAATCCCAGGTTTTTTAATGGATATTGCATTACTACCCAATCATCTATTGCTTGATGATTGATTTTAAAGAATTGAAGTCTGATATACAATGTGGTCACAAAAAGCCTAACACTTTTCTTTCATGGAGATGATACAATTCAATGTTATGAAATCGGTTAACCTTTTATTGTTACATTAGTTAACTGTTTTTCAAATTAACTGTTAATTTGCAGCCCTAGCCTACTGATTAAACATTCACAATACAATTCCTAATGTATTTACCGGATTGCGTCAACATCAAACAACTTCTGTGGGGGTCGCTTATGAAGTTTACGCTTCTCCTTGTCATAATTACCCCGGTTTACCCCACGGGGCCGACTGTAATCGATCCTGGGTATTAACTTCAGGGTAACTTGGTTCTGACTTTGCTCAATGTAGTCGATCTGTGGAATGTAGTATGTAAATGTGAGAATACAAGCATTAACAACGCTGGGCAGAAATCAAAAAGTTTTTTTAAAAGAAAAAAATTATAAAAATAGGAGTGTTTTTTTGAGGATCTATCATATTTGCACCAAATTATTTAAGGAAAATCATTATCAGAATAGAGTTTAAAATGAAGATTTTTTCCATAGATTTTTAATTATTTATAACCACATATCACCTAAGTTATGAGAAATAATGGTCATAAATATCACATACCTGAGCAAGATCATCCTTAAAGACTCCTTTCTTTAATCTGACCCACATTTTCGATTTTAGGCGTGTTCGGTCGAATTCTTTCAAAACTTTAAAAACGTCCGGCATTTCTTTGGTGGGTACCATCTTCTGGGTCCAATACCCCAATCTGAGGTTGCTTACCCCCTCAATCGCTTGCTTCACATGGGTTTGCTTGATTGCTTCAACATATATGTAACCTAGGGGGACAGTGGGTTGGTTTAAAATGTAAAGCTGGTCGACAGTTTGAGTCATGTTTACGTTAAGAAGAGTAATTCTTATCAAACAGTTTTTGATAACACTAAAGGGAGTAGGGGGAACTCTTAGTATTTGCTTTTCAACGCACAACTAATTAACAGGATTAAACAGCATCAAAAATAGCATCAGTTTAAATTAGGAAACACTCAAGGAAGGGAGATAGTAAGAGTTACACAGGACTCTTGAAGTTGCTTTACACTACACAATACTAACTCTAAACGCTTAACCTACATTCCCTCAGGCTCTACATTTTTTCTTTTATTTCCCCCACTAAAAACATACATTTGAATCAATGATACATTGTCGTAACACTTTAGGACAATGTAACACTTTACAATTAGAGAACATTGACGAAAAGTAGTCTAAAGAAAAATGCCAACTAAAAGCAGAAATCTATCTCTAACCCTTACAGCCCAACCTTACATTTTAGTATATAAACCAGTGCTTCTTAAATGGTGCGCCGCAGAGCACTGGTGCGCCACAGGGGTTAGCTAGGTGCGCCACTCTTGCATTTCGTAAATTTCTGACAGAGTGTCATAAACTACTAAATGGTTAGTGTCTAGTTCGTTCTTTTCCATTGTAACGTTAGTTCTACATTAACTTTCGAAAAGCAAGAGCACTCAAGAAACAGTAATTTCGTTAAAATGTGGAAAATTCGGTGATAAAATTATTTAAATTAAACTTTTACTTTTTCCATATTTTTCCTAAATTGTTTGAGTATTTAGCATATTGTTTTGACTCCCCGTGCAAAGTGCGCCCGTTCGTTTCTTAATTGGTCTCGGGTGCACCACGAGGTCAAAAAGATCGAGAACCACTGATATAAACCTAAATTCCCTATACAATTGCAGTATTCCTACCCTTCAATCCTTCAGGTGCGGCCACCGATTTAATCTGCAGAGGTTGGTCCTCGTACTGCATCGCTATGAACTTCCTCATCAGCAGAAGAGCGGTCGCTCTCTCCTCCCCATGCTTGCATTTCACCGTCCATAGATTCGGATCTTTCACGTCTGGGAGCAGCTGCTGTTGGCTGATGTCGTCAGATACTTCGCTGTCTCCATATAAACTGTGGAATCATACATATAAGAATATATAAATTGGTCATTTGGTAAGAAATAAACTGCCATGATGTTGTTATTGCATAAAAAAATTTTTTTTAAGGTGTGGGAAATGCAAAAAGTGATACTTCACTGTCTCCATATATATAAACTGTGGAATCATATATAAATTGGTCATTTGGTGAGAAATAAACTGCCATGATGTTGCTATTGCTTAAAAGTAATTTTTTTAAGGTGTGGGAAATGCAAAAAGTGATACTTCACTGTCTCCATATAAACTGTGGATTCATAATGCAAACGTTTAAAATCTGTGTAAGACAAATAAATAGCTTATAAGTGACTAAATTTCAAAACCTATCTATTGAAAATTTGATACTGGTTTTGGTTGAAAACTTGTTGCAACACAAATGGGGTTGAATTAAAATACTTGAGTTAAATATTTTAAGGTTTAAACTTGTGTCTCCATATAAACTGTGGATTCATAATGTAAATGTTTAAAATCTGTAAATTGGTCATTTGGTAAAAAATAAACTGCCATGATTTTGTTTGGTCAAAACAGCTTAAAAGTAAAATTTTTAAAATGTGCGAAATGCAAAAAGTGAATTATGCTGTTTAACTTGTCTGACCTTTTTAAAACCCATCGGTTAAAAATTTGATACTGGCTATGGATAATGGAGTGGACTAAAAAGTTTGGGTAGCAAGGCGCATTTGGGTTAAAATTTGTTGGTTATGTGGTATTTCCTTTTGGATAAAAAATAAACCTTTATAAGGAGTAGGAAAGCAGGGGTACAAATGACTTATAACAGTTTTGGGATTAATGTTAAAATTGTGTTGGTTAAAGTCTTGTGAAAGGTTTTTCCATGGATATCGTACAAAAATAATGCTGTTTATGTTAAAGCAAGAGATAAATAATTTGCAAACAACAAACCCAGATTTGGACATTGCAGAACTCGTAGCATATTTCTTCATGTAATATTCTCCCAATTCCTCTTCTCTTTCATTGCTGCATGTGAGTATATATTTAGAATGTTTTGTCGTGCAATTAAATAGCTTTGTTCCATGGTCGATGAGATTTGTAGTACATACCTGATAGCATGCTATAGTGTGTGGCTTAACTCTTTCACTCCCGGCCAAATGCATTAATTCAAACATGCTGTCCCGCAGTGTTTTTTACAATTTTTAGTCATTTTCAAATTAGCACAGTTTTTCTAAAGTTTATGCTATGATTTAATATTTAGTATGGTTGGAAAGATAATTTATCCCTCTTTTAAACAAGCTGCACATCTAAAATCTACCTCTAATAAAGAATATATTATGTAAACTTTAGTGAACACCACTTTTTATGCAAAGAAAATTCTGCTCGACTTTGAAAAATTTGAGGTGCACTGACAAACGAAATACTCACTTATTATTGGAATGCCCAAATGAGATGAAAATTGGAATGTAGATTGTCTAATAGTTTTTGTACTCAGGAAAATTCGAACTGTATTTCTATCTTCAGTAGTTTTTTTACTATTTGTAATTGAAATTTCCCTTTTTTCTGACTATATTATGAAAACTTGAACCAAAACGCATTGAAGTTTTTAGTTTTGTAGAACTAAAATAGTAAAAAGTATAAAAAAGAACAGTGAAGGAAGTGTAAAAAGGGCATACAAAACCAAACAAACGCAAATACTATATCCAATATTCTTCAAAGCAGGGCACACCGAACTAGCTAGTCTCGCCGCCTTTTTCTTTATCGTGCGCTCAGCAGGCCCAGCTGGATTCATGCTTTGGTGAACACAAAGCATAAACGCCTGCTGCGAAAACGTCACCAACGCTCTCCTTTTTATCTCAACGGCACGAAATTCACAGAGAATGTAAAGAAAGACTTGCTTGACAAAAAGAGCTTCTCTGCAAGTTAACACGACTCCTATTGGCTGAGTTAGTCACGTGTAAATTCGTGTAAAATCGATAGAAATAAGAGGCGAAGCCTTGAAAAAGAAAGGCTATCACTCCTCGCATTTTTAATATTTCTCCACGATAATCACAGAGAATAAAATATAGGGTTTCCTTGATCGAATAAGCCATAGCTGAGGTCTCTACCATTACGCATTGCGGAGAAATCGTTTTTTAGATTTGTATCCATTTATGGACAGACGGGATACCATGTTTTCCCACCAACTCGCCATATATGGCGAGTTGGGAGGGAAAGAGTTAATATAATGCGACATTCGACTTTCATAGGCAAGTTAGATGGTTGTGTCGGTCTTATGTGGTAAGAAACATAACTGGCCAATAATTAGAATTCTTCAAAGAAAGTCATGTATATGTCGTCAACTCGCTATTAAGTTTGAAGTTTTGGAAAAAGTGGTCAACAATTACTGGGGTTGATTAACACTAAAAATGTGTTTTGTTAAGAAGTACTCTTAGACAAAGTAAGTTAAGACTGGGAAGCACATCACTGAATTTGATTTTAAATCTTTTGGCTGAACAAGCTGGTTTAAACTTACTTGAACATATTATGAAGCCTTCGTGCCCCTGACATATCATCGTCCAGAACATTTTCAACATTGGAAGCTAAAGATAAATAAGTATTGTAAAAATCTATGTTGTACTGGTGCTTATGCTTGTATGCAGCATTTAATTACAAAAAAAGCAACAGAGCTGGTGTTGGAAATATCAAATTATTTAAAAAAATATGAACTGTTCCATTTTAAAAAGATTTAAGTGTCAAAAATAAGTCCACTGTTCACACAAATGTATGAATTGACAAAACAAGCTTTTTTGTACAAAAATGATGAACAAGTTTTCACTTGTGACACAATTTATATGTTTGTTTTTGTTTTAACATGTTTGCAGCACAATAAATAATGATTTAAATACAGATTGATTCTGAAATTAGTACAACAAGCATGCACAGAATTAGATGAATTGCAAAACAACATAACATGCAGATTATAAAAGAATTCATAGAGTAATTTCCTTGCATTCACTTATATGTATATTCAATACTTTGATTTCAAACCAGGTAAAGATTAATTTTTTGTGAGGATTTTCTGTTGTATGATTTTAAGGGTAATGTAATAAAAACTCTTCCTATTTTTTAGCCTTGTTGCTTAGGCATTGAGATATCATAAATGTATAGGTGACAACCAGTCAAGGGGGGAGTAAAAAACTACAAAATGGACATAGGGGAAATGTATCGATAAAAAGTTGGGGCACACTTGTCATTTAACCAACATATTTTAAGTTGATTAAACTTACTAAAAATAGACAAAAGTGTTAAAAAATAAACAAAAGTATGAGTGTATCATTCGAAAAAAATAATATTAGTAATACTTCTATAGGCTAAGCCTTACAAATTATTTAAAGTTAAATCTACTAATTGGAAAGAGCAAAAACCACAATAAAATAAAAATTTGAATTTTAGTTGCAATTATTTAATAAAAACTGGAGATTTTGGATTCATTTAAAAAAAATCATT
>CH002876.1:55737-103555 GCA_000149265.1 Ciona savignyi
GCAGTAAATAATTAAATACCTTCAATTTCTTCATCTATAGAAATAAAATGTGCAGGTCAGAATTAAATAAACATAGCTTTAAATCAAATAAACACCGCTTTAAAAACACAAACTAAATCGTAATAACAAAGTTTTCCAGTTATTTTTTTTATTGTCCCAAATCCATTTGTAAGATCACTTCTTATTATGACTGTATTTTATTTCATAGATGCCAGGGGAATAAAAACAGTACTTGAAATATAAACAGTCTAAACGGGCTGAACAAGGAAAAAGAAACAAAACTACACAAAGCAGTTTGTTGACACATTATTATACCGATAAAAAATAAAATATTCGTTTTGTGCAGTTACTTAACCTTAAACGTCTCCTAAAAGATATATTTGTTTTGTCTAAAAACCTTTTAAATAAAACAATAAAGATATTATTTAAATACTAGCTACTATAAACCTGATGTAAATTTATTACCGGTAACCTAAAAAGCACATAAACATATAGCAGAGTTCGATATGTTCGAAAGTTACCTCGCTCCAGTATATCCTCCGCTCCATCTTCCCACTCCTCTTCATCCACTCCATCTTCGTCTACATCTGTGGGAGAACATAGATGTTTATTTATATCGCGCATCTAAAAGCAGAGGAATAAAAATAGTTACTTCAGAGGCACCAAAGTAGATAATAGTTATACTTAGAGAACGCAAACTAGATAACTTTTGTTTTTTTTGGTGCCTTCCTGTTTTGTTGTAGTATCTTGCCACAGTTTTATGTTAATTGTTGGGTTTTTAGTTAACGCCATATTTGTTTTGGTATATATATATATGACATGTATTTTCAAATTGTTGGTGGTAAACGCTGCAGCGAAAGAAACAAAAATAAAAATTGTAAAAAAAATTGTATTCAGACTACCTTTTCTGTACAACGGCTAAAACAAATACTTCCCATATCTTAATACAGGAATACCGAAGTATTGTATTGACATATAAATGTCACTAGCTTTGTAGTGACATACCGTATGCATTTAACTGAGACAAGCTACAATTGAACAACTGTGTTAATTCACAGACCTGTGTTTCAACCCACACTAGTATGAAACCACTCTAAATAATAACTACGACTTTTTAAATAATAAACTATGAGTTTTTACCAAGATAAGTTTAAACCCCACAAGTATTTTCTACCCATGGGTTACAGCTATGACTCATTATATGCTATAAAACAGGGGTGGCCAACCAGTCCGAGACTAAGAGCCAAATCTCTTACTGTATTACCACAAAGAGCCATATCATACACACAATGACAGAAATTTACAAGTCTTTTATTGCCTCCTGCCCTGCCCAATGTCAAACACAAAAAATAATAAGGAAAGCGGGAAACCCCCCTAACAGCAAACAACATCAAGAAATAGATTAAAAAATAGGAAGGGGATTGCATTTGTTACATAGCCTACTTGGTACATTTTTGGGACATAGCCTTTATGTAGAAGAAATAGGGCCTGCGGAAAAGAGCCGCATGCGGCTCGCTAGCCGCGGGTTGGCCAGCCCTACTATAAAACAACAAACTGACCAGCCTCGTCGATAATGAATCCTTGATGTCGAGCTCTTTTTGCTCGTCGTCGATTCACTTCTTCATCCTCGTACTCTTCTTCGTCATATTCCTATCAATTTGTTATTTCTATTATTGAATCAAGAATCGTTTATTTGTTTTTTCTATTATTTGAATTGTCATATTCCTATGAATTTGTTATTTCTATTATTGAATCCTATGAATTTGTTATTTCTATTATTTGAATCGTCATATTCCTTTCAGTTTATTATTGCTATTATTGAATCAAAAATCGTTTATTTGTTTGGTTAAAAATATGCGCAATAACAATGGATTAGAACACAATAATTTGAACTGATATAAATATTTAAGACCATTGGTTTCCTGTAGATCCCCTCAAAATATACTACAAATTATTTCAATTGAACAGTTGAAAATAAACTCATGTAAATTTACCTTTATTTTTAATAAAAGCAATGGAATATGAAAAAAATATTTAAATGTTTTAAGCAATTACTGTACACTGACATTTCAAAATATATCTTTAATTGGAGATTTCTTTGTATTTAAGACTGACAAAAAGTATGGCCAGTAAATAATCTGGATATCTCATGCTGTAATATACCTTTAAAACGATATTTTTAATAATGTGTCACAATTATGCCATGATAATTAAAGATAATGGTGTCGTTTATGAGAAGTACGGCTGATTTTTATACAAAATAACTAGATAACTTTTGTTTTTTTTGGTGCCTTCCTGTTTTGCTGTAGTATCTTGCCACCGCTTTTTTGTTAATTGTAGGATTTTTAGTTAACGCCATATTTGTTTTGGTATATATATATATGACACATGTTTTCAAATTGTTGGTGATAAACGCTGCAGCGAAAGAAACAAAAATAAAAATTGTATTGTATTGTAAGTCAATATAAAAGTATGTTTAATTCACTGCTTTAGCTGAAATAGAAACCACAAGTCCGGAAATATGTATTACCTCACTTGCCGCTTCATCCTCAGCCTTTTTCTCGTCCAAATCCTCACCACTGGAGGGGTCTGAACCGGCTTCATCGTCGCTTGGATCTTCTACTTCCTACAATATGATTTAGATGTCAATGTCAGTTTTGCGGAAAGGTTGTATCAGATAGAGCAGTCGAAATAACATATGCAGGACTGAATTAAAAGATACTGTTTGCCTTCCAAACCACAACATCCAAAGAAATTAAAAAAAAAGTTGTCAAAATGAAAACCTTGCTTATAATTTTCAGCCGGTCTTAAAAGCACAGCAGTTTTGTAAAAGTAAAGTAATGAAAAATGCACTATCTAAATTTTTGAGGTGAGCCATAATTAAAAAATACCGGTAAGTTTGTGTTGGGTAAAATACAGTCGAATAAACTGTAAAAGCAGTTAATGATAGATACTGAATTTGCACAAACCTCTGCCTCGCTGTCTGCTTCAAATTCATTTTTATTTCGATCAAAATCTTCATCATCAGAAAACTCACTGGCATCACTGTCTGACATAATTGTACGTCTGTGGACTGTTACAATGTTAGAGGTCTCTTTTTAACCATGGCACCAGTAACTTTCGGGGAAACACTAAAATTAGTTTCCCTCGGGGAAAACTAAAAGGAGGGAAAGCGGAAAGGAGGGAAACTGCACATTAAAATAAAGATTAGCGCTTAAGAATTAGTTTTAAACATGGGGTTTGAGGGTTAGTTCCGGGGTTGAAATTAGTGTTTAGAGCAGGGTTAAAACTAATTTCCATAGTTTTCCTCCTTCCCGCTTTCCCTCCTTTTAGAGTTGCCCAACTTTCGGGACAGTCTTAAACAGTGATGCCTAAAATGTAGCGCTGAATAAAACAAACACAGATATCTAGTCGACTAACTACACGTCTCTAATTCTACCTCTCTAAGACCTACAAACTACATATACTGATGCTCATATACTGCGCTAGCACATGGTTTAAATTAGAATGAAGACAAAATGCTGCCGGCAATTTATATATGTCTGGAAATCTAAAACAGATGAGCACTGGGAAATAGTTTTAGTGTGTTTATAAGAGCAGTTCTATTATATTAAAAAATCAAAAAGACATTTGTAATACAGACATTAGTTGGAATAACGAATGACCATTCAGTTTACCGGATAGAGCGTTGTTTTTTATTTAAATGTAAGAGGAAAACTTTTTTTTACGGCTCGATTGATTCCAAGCGGTAAAAGCAATAGCTGTTACTGACTTATACTGTTGGGTTTTACGAGTGCATTCTTTTATCGTTTGCAATGTTTTTGTTTTTTCTTTCGTTTAATTTATGGACATGCCGCTTAGCTCATTTGGTTCAATGTCGTTGGTTTTTTTTATAAATATATATATATTTTTTTTATGTGGGTTTAGCGGCCATGTCTAATTATACCAAAACTCGATAATTTATTGGTTTTTAGACGTGTACTAACGACTGTCGTTTTGTCGTTTTTCCCGTTTTCCAAATTTTTATGAAAGGTCATGCATAGTGTTCAGGCCCGGTGCTAGGAACCGCGGGGCCCAATTAGAAATGTGATGGCGGGGCCCCTACTCTTCATAGCAAAATTTATGGGTGTTTATATATCATAAAATACAAATCAGTACACATAAACTACAAAATTAGACATTTAATACTTGCTATAAAACAAATTAAAGGTAATATGGATGCTTATTTACGATATATTGTTTTACTTCCAAACATATCTATATTGTTTAGCAACCATATTCATTATGACGTAACAGACAGACACAGAAATATAAATTTGACTTAGTTATGATGCATAACAAATTGATATTATGTGAAAAAATATTATTTCACTTTTTATTTTACGTTTCAGTAGTATTTTAAACCTCGTAATACAGAAAGACCCCCGCTAGCGCGGGGCCCCCTTCAAGGTGCGGGGCCCAATTTGATCTAATCGGTCAAATCGGCCTAAAACCGGCCCTGATAGTGTTTTCATCCTGTAAACGTAAACAAAAAAAACAACTAAACTAACGTTTTTGGATCAAACCCAACTGCTGACTTATGGGTTGTGATCTTGGGTGGGCACTTGCGTGGGCACTTGGGCTATATCGCTTGGATGTAGTGGAATACTTGGTTAGACTAAAACAGCAGGACAGTCTTAACCATAAGACGGTGTGCACGAACCTGATGATTTTGTCCTGGGTATCATAACAGGCTCGCTTTCTCCTGATTTCTAATGAAAAAACATGAAATCATATTTCAATTCACGTTGGTAAAAAATACAAGAGCCGTTATAACACGAACAATCGTCCGATTACCTTCGATCTACCTTCGTGATAACAGCGCTACAGCAGTGTGCTAAAAACAACGAAATTCTTGCTACAATAATGTTTAACCCATTTCGCCACTAATTTCAAAAACATTCCGTTAAGTGTCTTGCTTAATTATTTCACCTGGCCAGATAGCGGTTGGTTTCAATCCCGACCGTTTGGTGGAGCTGACGCGCCAACAGTCAGCAGGACCAGTACTATTTTGTAAAAGAAGTACGGTCGTGTGGCCAAATGGTTAACGCGACCGATACATATACCGACTCTTATACACAAAAAACGGTCCTAGTGACGAGCCCATCATGGGTTCGAAACTTAGCTCGGTAAAAAAAAAAAAATAATAAAAAAATATATATATATATTTTGTAAAAGACTCGGGTGATTTATCAAAATCCCCTTAAAGACAAGCCAGTTGACGGGCGATTGCAATCGGGCATTGTGTGAATATACTGGTGGTTATTTTAAGCATAATGTAAAAACGCATTACCGCTTAAATATATTAGCCAAGAGCGAGGGGTTTACACCAAACAGCTTTTTAATGCCCAGCTGCCAATTATTCTGCTTGTATATGTAAGGGCATTTACTAAAACGTTTTCAGTCTGCGTATGCCGGATGTCGTACATATTCACTGAGCGAGGTGGCCACCTGCTAAAAGATCTCAATAAAGACCTTACTTTACGCTATTCTGTTATACGCAAAAACCGGGCTATGGACACGCAGTGTGTATCGCAAAGATTATAATACATAAAAGTAGTTTCCTTACATTTGGGTGCACAGCAGATAAGTAATCAATATTTTTTTTAATTGCGTTTTGTGTTTGAAATAACATTTTACTATTTCTTGTGACCGTAAGGTGGTGCTGGTGGTCTATTTTCGCAGGTTTTCAGTAGTCTAAAAACTTCACTCTCACTACGGGACAACTTTTGATACTTTATCCAAACGTGGTGTGATTTTTTACTTTTTACTGCTATAGTCGAATGGGTTATCTTAAATGAGGTATAACATTGATAAATCAAGAGAATGGAACGGTTTTTAGCTGGTGAACTTGAATTATAAAACCCCCTTTGGACAATTTGTTTGCGCCGCCCCTAATATTACGTCAGCCGGATTAGTCATTAGTGCGCATGCGCGGTAATGTCGCAAGCGCTCTCAGTGACGTTTTACCGATCATAGAATTGTGGACCGTTGCTTCGATATTTCGTTGCTGCGTTATTCACAAGATTTATAGGCCAAGGCTTCGATATACACAACCCTTTTAAGTATCTAGGACAGTTTCTGAATAATTTCTCTCAACATAACGGTGAATATCGACTCGAAGTAGGATTTTGTTTAAAAACTGAGGCAATTCTGCCAAAGCAGACTCGCTGGGCGTTTTGTTGAAGCAAGGTTTAGTATTTTGAATTAAAACCATATCTAATGTACATTGTACAGCAACATGGCCTTTCAGTTTTACATTGTCGGGCATTACAGAAAAGTAAAATCACAGAATATCGCATCAAAAGCAGGCAAAGACAGGTTTCCAAAATCATTTGAGCCTTACACCCGCCATTTTCTACGGTGTCCTTCTCGTTTCTTTTGTGACGTCACACTTCGTGATTCATGACGCGATCATGTGGACCAATCAGCGCGCGACGTTGTTTATCACGCTCGGAGCAATATTGACGCCCTGTTATTCTTAAATGAGCGACTGGCATACTGTGCCGTCTTTATTTGTATCTTTATCTGTTTGCAGAAACCTATCGGCAATTTGCCAGCGTTAACATCTTACTAGCAAGACCACCGACCCGTTATATTGGCTATTGCTTTAAAACCTAGCCATTTTGGGATGTAGTTTCGGGGTAACTTAAAAACTAGTTTCGGACTTAAACTGTAGAAACTTATTGTACATATTGGAACCTGTTTCAATGTACACGTATTTAAACTTAACGTATGCGGTAAGTTAAACGGTTTCATACAAGATAACAGACAGGCAGGCTATTTCATGTGTATTAGTAAGTTTTCAAGGTCAAAAAGACTACGCATAAGTCAAATTTTTGTGTTTAAATTTCAAAAAAAAAACTTACCGAAGCGTCAAAATGTACAACATTCGTGAATATCGTTACCATTTTGGGGAACTTAAAAAATAATCAAATAAAGTATTACAAACAAGTAACCCGTACGCCTTCGGCTGAATTTGTTTCGTATTTTTCCATGACGTCACGAGATGCGTGCATACCGTAGCACACCACACAAAATCAACGATGTCTTTAAATTGAATACATATAACGTGATTTTAACGCAAACACATAATCAAGTTAAATATACGGCATATTAAGGGGTCTGGTGTTATATTTTTATTATAGTTTAGGTCGCAGATGTTTTTGTGTTAAACAGCAAACGTATAACTTCAAAAATACCAAAATAAACTTTCAAAATCATTCAAAACACAAAGTACAATTACCAATATTTCTAAATTTGTGGGTTAAATGGACATGGACAGTAAGTTATCGAAATGTAATACGACGATGACGTATGAAGTGGGACGAACAGCTGCCTTGCGCAATTTAACGCTTCGTGAAGCTTTCACGAACGCCAGAAACCGTATCTCGATTCTTTAATACTAGTTCGCAATAGCTGGTACTTAAATTCGTTTTCTACAGCGCCTTCTGTTTAGAAAGAAAAGATTAGCAAATGTAATACTTTTTCCAAGTGTAATTTATAGTTGGGCTAGGAAATAAACAAAATTATATTCCATAAGCAAGTATGACGTCACAAAAATTCGATAATGCTCTATTCCTACGTATTTTAAATCATTAAGACGTAACATTTCCAATTTTCAAGCATAAGTTAAAAGTAACAGATAATTTGTTTCAAAATTCAGTGAATTGATATTTACAAATGCTGTTTAAACTGAAGTTGTTTCACACATCAGAACAAAATTTGGATACAAATTTTGTTCAAAAGATCAATTGTCTAAGTTTTAGTTGTTGTTCTCAAGTTTATGGTAAGGATTTTAAATAAGTAACCTTCTAATTAGTTGTTTTACGCCTCGGCGTATTGAAGCGTAAGTCTGTACCTCCCCGTGTGTAAACTTTGTACAGTCCCTAATGCGCAAACCGAGAAAAAGGCGAGAGCTTCTTCCGTGTCATGTGATCGCAAGACAAAGAAACAACGCCCAACGCATTGTCTCTTTATTGTAATTGTGACGTAACGGTTCCTCGAATATGACTCCTAAGCGACATCTCCCGACCAAATACTTTCCGTTCACTAAAATCATTGGAACATACCATATAAGTTATATCCACAGATTAAACTACATTGCATACAGGTATTGTATTAATACTGGTATGTTACAAATATTACAATGAATGTATACCTTTGTATCTCTTAAAATGCAAACTACATAGTAAAATACTTGGATACTCCTTATATATATTGGATACTGCCTATTTATCTTTATACAATAAAGGATAATATAACACAGTGCAGACAATAGGGTTATCTCATACAGTCTGTTCACAAATGTTTTGTCAAACAGCACAGGTGTGTGGTGAGGGTGGAGAGTGAACATTAAACTTGGCTGGTATAAACACAAAGCTTTATCCACCAACACTACACTACTGGTTTAATTAATCTTCTGATGAACAACCGAATATATAGTATAACCATAATTCTGTATTTTCATTATGAAAACTGTCTGCTCTAATTACTGGCAATGTTATGATATTCATGTACACAGGTATGCCTGAAAATATACCATACTGGGACAAAAAAATTATTTGAACAATATTAAAATGAAAAAAGTTCGATACAACATTAAAAAAAATGATTCTTTCCTACCTGTTGGAATCTAAATCCATACACTCCTACGGGATAGAGAACTAAGTATACAAAATTATACAGATAATGGTCAGAACACAAAATGCTTTTGCTTTAGTGGCCAAAAAATCTTAATTAATGCTCCATAACATCCTTTACCTTCCATTAGAACCCAACTGTTTTAACTGTTTGTTTTTAACATAGTCAAAATGGGGTTTGAAACCACTTTAACAAGTAATGTAAGATGTCCATCCTGTATCCCGCCTTTATAAGATATGATCTTTGTATATCATGTACAATCTTTACACTGATTTGTGCCTGTGTTTGGGTTACATGAAGACATAACTAGTTTTTTTTCAACCCATTAATACACTTTGTTCAGTCAATGTTTAAAGAACCTTACTGGCTTCCTTGAGACTGATTTCGATCCCACAGCCTTTCGGCTAACAGTACTACATGTCACTATATAAGGTTAATATCCAGAGAAAGATTCATACATATCACAAAGACAACAATTTTTTATTCAGATTTTCGAGTAGTACACACGCATGTAAGGATTTTAAAATACATGTGTTCAAAACATGCTAAGCATGGAAAACTCAGTAAAGTTTGAGAGCATTGTCGAGACTGTAGAAGAAGAGGAAGGAGAGATCTTGGAAGATGGAGAAATCGAGGATGCGGGAAACGTTGAGGAACAATCCCCGGAGGAACAAATAGTCGAAGGTAATGAAGAGTCAGACTCTGATGAAAAAGATGAGAAGAAGAAACATAAACATCACAAGCGTAGACGACGAAAACATGAAGATCGAAAGTCCGAAGAGAAAAAATCAAGACACAAAAAGAGAAAGGTTTCAAATTATTAAAATTTTTAAGTTTTATACTTCATATTTATAAACATTACGGTATATAAATAATAGTTTTTCTGATGCAGGGAGAGGATCTGAATGAAGAGGGAGGGGAAGAGAGTCCATCTTCTCGAAAGAAAAAGAAGAGAAAGCGACGAAAAGATCGTGAGAGTACCTCTCCGGAAGTGGAAGCAGAGTACCAGAGCACTCACAAAGCTTCGGAATCACCACCTTTACCATCCGAGCAGAACATGTATGGCTATTATGACACGTACAATGAGGCGTACGGTGTCTATGAGCCTTCGACAGAGTACCAGAGTACTGACTATAACTATGCAGGGGAAGCGTACCAAGAAGGGTATTCTTCCGGCTCTAATTCTTATTACAGTGACTTTGAATCGCACTTGGCGCAATACGAGAGTTATAAAAAGCAAAGCTCGGAGCCGAAAAATGATAAGAACAATGAAAAGTTCCCAAGCGGTGATGAAGAAAATTATTACAGTGTTGGTTTTGATGAAACAAACAAACCTAGGAGGCGACACAATGATTCCAGGCCTTCACAGAGAACATCCAGAAATCATTCTTCTGTAAGAAAGAAATGTTTTTATTTTTTTATGGTTTTTATTCCAACAAATTGTTCAATTCTTATTGGTGGATTTTTAAATTGTCAGCTCACTAATATCTAGTGATGGGATTCAAGAGTTTCGCATGGGTTCAGTCGAACCTGTTCTTGGAACGCCGGGATAATCACTGATCCGTTTTTTTTAAATAACATTAGACCTTTTAGGGAACCTGTTGTTAGTAAGTACGATACAAAAGAGAACCTGTTCTTAAAATTTTAAATCCCATCACTGCTAATACCCATCGTATAACTAACACACTACGGACATGTGGTATTTGATGGCACACCTATGTCAGTATTACTAACATTTCTCTTTGTGTAACAAAACAATATTCAATTCATAGTATGAAGAGCGCCGTTCAAAGAGATCGAAGTTACGAGGAGTGCAAAGTAATTCGCACCATTCTTCCAACAATGATGACCGACCACTTTGTAAATTCTTCAGAGAAGGACACTGTTCTAAGGTGAGCAGTTTTAAAAAAGCTCATTTTTAAACAAGCTCAAACTTTTGCACTAAATTTGGTTTGGTTTTACAATGTTCAGAGCCTTGAGACACTTAAGCATTACAGACAGGAAATAAAGTACCATATGGCACCAGACTAGATTGGTCCATAGTAACACCACCTTCCTGTATCTAATTAGTGGGCTTGTATATAAATATATATATATTGTGTATGTCCAAATTACATTTTTAGCATATCTAAAATAATTTTGCAATTTGACAAACCAACTCTACATCTGAATACAGGGTGACAAATGTGGATTCAGCCACCAAAGGACGCATAGAAGTCGCCGTGATTATTCCAAATCAAAGAAAGTGATGGAACTGTGTCAGTACTATGCCAGCGGGGTGTGTGTCCATGGAGACAACTGCAACTACATGCATGATATCCTTTTAATTTAATGTATTTATTACCAGAATATGATTTATATATATAAGACTAATATTGCAAGTTACCATATGTTTTATACTGACTACAGCTCTTATGTATGTGGTAATATGGTGACAGTGACAACGGATTAATATAAAATTGAACTGCAAATATGAAATGCATACTTTGTAAAATTTTTGGTAACTGGAATTGAACCACCCACATGAAACACATGGTATCTACTGAACAATTGGTTATTGATACCGACATTATGTGTTATTTTTTACAAACGGGATGCCTATAAATAATGATAAACTTCTGTACCGGAGTCACAAATAAGGTCACGGTATATGCTAAACACCCTTTGCAGAAAAAACTATTTTTTTCTTAACTTTGAAATGTCGTTAACACAAGACTACCCGTGCAAATACTTTCACACTGGAACGAAATGCATCAACGGAGATAACTGCAAATTCTCCCACGAGCCAGCCAATTCTAAAACAGAAGACATCATTAAGAAGGTAATATTTGTTATGTGAAAAAAAAACATTCCATTGATAACTTCAATTCTGCGTGGATTGACTCCAATATTCAAGATGTCCACATCAATTTACCCAATTTCAATAGAGTGCATACCCTTATGCTTCAACTTGATTTGATAGATCTTTTATTATATCTTCTTAGATTACCTCCAAACTTTAGCCTGTGGCACATTTTAATAAGAGCTCATTATATCCTTATCAGATATTATCTCTTATAGTTTTTTAAAGTTATTTTTTATAATTAACAAACATATTTTACAAATCTACAAATATATTTCATCGTCGTTTATAAAAATGTTTACCGAGTATTTCCATTACAGTTCCACACAGCATATAGCAGCGTAGATGACTCTGAAGAAATAGAAGCGCTTGAAAAAGTGGGGATCAAACCGCTACAGAAACCACCACCGGGGGTGGGGTTATTACCGACACCGCCGAGTAATATGCGATTACCGCCCCCCGGGAAACCGGTCAACCGGAAACAAGCCATTCCATCGTTATTCGACATAACGGTCACACCAAGTGTTGAACTCCAACAAAAAATCGACAACAAGTTAGTTTAAGTGTTTTGTGAATTTTTGAAACTACTTGGTAGCAAAAGACATGAAATGTTATTATTTTTTCTACGATAGGCTTTATACAGTCACTTAACCTTAATAAAAAATCATAAACTAAGCTTGTTGAGTAATCTAAACTAACCTTATATGCCTATAGCAGTAACAGAGCCAGAAGTAAAGTTAAAAACAGTACTCAGTTTTAAATGGATCCCAAGTCAGTATAAAACCAGTTTTATCGAAATTTTAACCCAATGTTATTCCAGTTTCAACATTCCAATGAATAATTTCATGATGTTCCCTCCGTTTCCAAGGTTGCCAATGTAAGTAAGGTAACAAAGTAAGTACAGTAGAAACTTATTCAGCACAGTCTTTATATTTAGTTCAGCTCTACTTATTTAAAAAGCAGTCTACAGTGACATTAAAAAATACTCAAAATTTTATATAGGTGATCTAAATTAAATTTAGAATTTAGAAAGTTAAAATATGTTTAAGATTCAGTTTATTTAATACATTAGTCAGCGAGTTTATTTACCTTTTTCGAGGGCTAATTAGTAACCAACATGTTGATCAATTATTAAACCTTTATTTACGATGCATTCATAGGCAATACACTTTGCAGATTTGAGTGGGTTCATGAGTTCAACTAAATTGTAAATCCACCCCAACGTTCCTCTAATGCTAATTCTTCTCTACAGTGCTGTCCCTTCACTCACCATGACCGACGATGAAATAACAGCTTTACAAGCGTCCATGGGATTTCCCCCGAAACCCTACCTACCGGGAAAGTCCCTGTTACCCCAACCTAATATGGGACCCCCGCACTTACCGACCTTCCCACCCCGAGGGTTGGTCCCCCAAAACCAGTTAATGCCTCAATGGGACACCGAACAAATGGAGAATTACAATGAATATTATGAGGATGATACAAATCTACATGAACAGAACAATAACGCTGAAGGTAATACTCGTGCTGTAAAACCCGGTAAAATACAGTAATGCAACTAGATATTTGTTAAACCTTTATCAACGAGTAAGTATATTTGATCGTCAATAATAAGCAAACAATTATATACAGATCTGATTTAATAGTGACAGTAGGTATTTTCATGTAATCTAGTAGAAACATGCTTTGATAGGTACCCACAGTGCTCTTTTACCCTTCTAACTATTTAGTAGTGGCAAGGTACTTAGAGGGTGTTACATGAACCCGCTAGATTAATGGGTTGAATTAAAACGGTAGAAACACAAGGTAATCAAATGATTCTCACAATATGACACTCAGATAACATGTAAAAGCCTGAACCCAGTAGATTAATGCTTGAAAAAAAAGTAGAATCACAAGCTCATCAACTGGTTTCCACAATATCACACTCAAAGATAAGACAATACCGGTACTCCTCTTTTTTGTATCACAGCCTGGATTTTGTAAAATCATTTAAACCACTCACTCTTTATTGCCTCTGTATTTCAGTTTCCAACTCCATGTTCACTGAACCCCCATCCGATCCTCGGCAAAATAATTACCTTCGCCATGATCACCATGACAACGAAGAAAAAGCCGACGAGGATGTGATTCGCATGGATGACCATGATGTCATCAAAGGTATTGGATTATATAAACATTCTTTATTGTTGCAACTTTTACACTAAACTCTCTTGCAGAACTCGTTTAAAGGTTAAATAAACAAAATTGTTTCTACCATTTTATTTTGTGTTAATGTGGTGAAACAGCTTATGCCGAAGTGTTTTCTTGTTTTGAAAAACACTGGAGCATTAAGCACAAGTTGCCTGAAGCCTGTGGATTAGTGTATTAAACTAAAACACAGAAATGTCTCAATTCATATACAACACACTTCAATCAGTTAACACGATGGTGCACCAAGGATAATAGTAATGCCCTTGAATTTACCCATCCATTTTAATTATTTCTGTACAGATAATAAGGCTCAGTGTACCTCTACTTACAGATGCGGTTCTGTAAAAAAATAGCATGACTGGCTAAATAGATGATTTTATATTTACAGCTGTACGTGCTCCTGACTTTCTCCCAGCCAAACAAAAAGCTTTGTTTATGAGAATTAACCAGAAACGAACTTTATCGTCCGAAAATAAAACCGACGAACACTCTAATGGAGATGCAAGCAGAGGTAAGTGAAACTGGGCACCGTGTGGGTTGTAACTGTGAATATGCGAAATACCGTACTATAATTTAACAGCCGACATTGTGTAAAGCATTTAGGACAAAGTTCTTTATGATTTGAAATTCTAGTTTTAGGTTTACAAAAGAGGTGTTGGTTGTTTGAAAATGTAACTTGACTGTCTATAAGGGATATTTTACAAATGTTAATTAATTAATACCTGGCAATATGTTAACACTGAGACCAAAGAAATTTATAATTTGCACTTTAAGTTTAAGGTTTAAAAAAGCAATGAAACATGGTCCAATGGTAATTGGATGTGCAAATAATATCTGACTTTAGAGGTTCTGTTATTTAAACCTGCTCTAGTTTCCCTATTTAAACCCTCAAACTCAGTCACCAATTACATTAATTTAAACTCGCAGTCAATCCAGATGACAACTGGACCTATTCAAGTGATGAAGAGGATAAAAAAACGTCTTTCGACCGGGCACAGAAATCCGATAAATCTTCTGTTCAGTCGATTATGGAAATGATATCGAGCAAGAAAAGTCAAAGCACTGTTGACACAAAACTTTTATCGAAGGTTGCCGGAGTTATTAACATGGTGCCAAGTGTTACACGTAAGTTAAAAATAATTATGGTGAAATGTAATTACCAAATAATGCTAATCAATATACACACTCTGAAATACTTCATTTCCAAAACTCTAAATAATCTTTGTTAATTATCTTACAACTAAAAAGAAATACTTTTAAATGTTTTAAACCTTATATAATTTATTTATGATGTCAGTAAAAGATTATTTAAACATTTACTTGGAAATGTCAGAATGGACATTATAAAATGGTCGTTAGTTAGTCGGTTGTGCCCTTGGGCAAGGCACTTTACGGACATTGCCTGAACCCAGCGGATCAATGGGTTCTACCAAATTGAAGGTAGGTGTCTATCTTATACAACACACTGCAATAGCTCCAGTAACCCGACGGCGGGCGCGAGGTGATCTGACGATTGCCCATGTGTTAACCCCCTTGTTTTTTCCATTCACAGGGATAAACATAAATATTCTATCCTATACCATAAAACTATTTAATTTATAGCATTTCAATCATTAATGTAGCAACGTTATTCCAGACCAATCAAAGAATACTGATTACACGAGTCCTTCAACGGCACTTATGTCCCCGCCGAGACAGCCACATCCAAAGCGTGAGCGAAAGGCTAGCAACGATACTCCTCATCTACTTAGACGACGATTATCAACCTCCGAACTCGCCAAAGAACCAGTCACCATCCCACTAGTGGTGAAACAGTCTGCGGACTCAATGCACATTGCGCATCCTGATCCCAGGATGACCCTCAGTCGACTTTTCGGGAAAAAGCGCTCGGAATTTAGAGCCCCCCTTCCAGGATTCTACTCTGATGAACTGATGCTCACTGGAGCAGGCAAACTACCCGGGTTGAAAATCACGTTATCCTCCGAACAATCAAAGAGGAGTTCTGACCCTCGTTTGATCCACAGCAAAATTAAAACTGTCGATCCAAGGTCGAAAACCAAAATAAACGATCCACGGTTAAGAGCAAGGTCAAAACCCGAACCCCAAAAACACAGTGTACCTTCCAAACCCTCTGCACTTCTAACCAAACCCCCTACGTCCGTCATACCAAGCCTACCGGAGTTGGACTTGGACTTTGTCGCAGACAAAACTCCCCCGAGGGAAAAGTCTCCCAAACTTCCAAGCCCCGTAGCGAAAATGCCGATATTATCCAGGCCGAATGTTCCGACTAATAATCATATGGTGGTAAGCGACAAGACCGAAGAAGTCACTCGAGTGTCGGTAGAAGAGGAAAATTCAACGAAAGACGAAACGATAGCTCCATACGACCCAAGGTTTATAACAGCAGGGTCAACTAATAAAACAAGTGAGTATTTTAGAATGATTGTACAATGTATCATTGCTTAAATGATTATCTTGTTGAAAACCTATTGGGAATGTCGTTTGCACAAAATAGTACGGCTTTTGTTGTCTGGTGGCCAATAAACGGAATCGTTAGGATTGTGTCCAGTTTGCAGGTAGTTAAAAGGTCGTAATATGGACAGTGGACACCTCGAAGGCAAGTCTGGTATTCTTGGGCAAATATTACCTTAATACAGTAGATAATTGGTTTAATTGAAACAGCTGCGTCTGAAATCTTACACAACACTGCAGTACCTCTGGTAACCCAACAATTGCCTATGTCACCACATGCCCAGAGTTTTTTTAGTTAATAATTTACCTGTTTACACATCTAAACATTTCCCATCCTCAGATACTGCAACGACAAGAGCGCCCTATGACCCACGGGTTCTTACAAGCCAAGTGAACATCCCGCCCTTATTCGACCCTCGTTCTAAACCCCCTGAACTTGTTAAACACATGCCGTTGCCAAAATTAACCCCTGCCCCTGGGTACGCAGGGAAAATCCCTGAAAACGGGGTAAAAAACGAGCTGCCTTCAGGCGAGCAGCAAGATTTCTAATGGTGTTTTTTTTCTCTTTTTTATGTTTCAACAGTTGATGCAGTGCTATTCTTTCTTTGCTGCTGCTATTTTTCTTGTCTTCACAAATAATAAAGAGAAAGTGATTGAATGGAAAAATTGTATTTTGTGTCTACTCCCATGATTTTGCAAACTCATTTTAAACTTCACTGCCATCGGCCTAATCAGTATATTTAACATCTGAAGGTGTGGGAAGGGTTCTGAAAAACAAAATTAAATTTTGAAAAGAAAAATGTATATATATTATACAACCTTACAATTAGAAACATGTTGGAGTCAACCCAGAGATCACACTTAACCCTAAAATTGACTTTTGAATACATACCAAGATTCTTTAACTTCGCCACAATCTGAAATAACTACTCGTGCTGTAGGATGTCCAGCATTTGTGCCTTTGGCTTCCATTGCACGGACAACATTCATACCATCCACTACCTCCCCAAATACCACATGCCTGGAGATGAGACACAATAGTTTGTGAATTTGATTAGAACATGCTTGGAGCACCCATTTGAACAAAACCAGAGCCAAAAATAATTACCCACACGCTACTGTACAAGTTAGCTTAAAACCAATACAATTTTATTGTCAAGCAAGCGTAAGCCCTTGTGGTACTGTATTCAACACACTGTGATAACTTAAATATATGGTTGTAAAACAGTTTTCCCACCACCATGTATATCATTCCAATAACTAATCGTATAATTACAGAAGATTGGAGTATAGTGGAAAGATCAACTTGAAAAATAAGATAGTGTATCGGGTCTGACTGTTAATTTGGTTTATAGGATTTAAAAAATAATAATCTATTAAATTGTAGTTTACCTTACTTTACATATTTATTATAACATGTATGTAGAAACTGTGGTCTTACATTCCATTAAGCCACTCGGTTTTCTTTGTACAAATAAAAAATTGTGATCCATTTGTATTTGGTCCTGCGTTGGCCATTGATAAAATTCCAGGGCCTGTGTGGGTCAGCTTAAAGTTTTCGTCTTTAAATTTAGCTCCGTAGATACTTTTACCACCCCTTCCATCCCCCATTGTAAAATCGCCACCTTGACACATAAACTCGGGTATAATGCGATGAAATCCACAGCCTTTGTACCCAAAACCCTTTTCCCCTGTGCACAAGGCACGGAAGTTTTCTGCGGTTTTCGGGACAACGTCTTTACGCAGTTCCATGGTGATACGACCCGCCGCGGCATTGTCTATTGAAATGTCGAAAAATACCTTTGGATTTTTTATGGCTTCCTTTGAAGCAAAACGCTGGAAGAAACGTGATAACATTTTGGATTTTTAATAAGGTCTGACGCTACTAACCTGAAAATTAAGCAAAATCTGGATAGATAATGGAAAGTATTAAAAAATTATCCTATTGATTATTCTAATTTTGTTCATGATAATAGCTTTGATAATTTAATAAACACTGAGAACATCAGTTTTGGCTGTAGGTATAGTTGGGGTTTAACAACCAGAAGGGTCTGTGTTCAAAACCAGATACCTATTGAAGTGCATTCTTGGGTAAGGTGCACTAAGAGTTTGTTATATATTAGTTTTGACTGTTCATATATACTTTTTAAAGTACTGTATGTTACCTGTTAAAAACTGAATCATTATAATATGGAATATTTATTTGTTTCAATAAAATAGTTGAAAACAAAGAAACTTCTTTCTTCATTCTAAAGCAAACTGAACAAATGTACAACAATCCACTTGCATGAAAACTACTTCAAAACTTGGTATGCTGGCATGGTACAGACCAGTCATGGTATTAGGAGTACATTATTGGTCTTATAGGCCTACCAGAGAATTTTCACCAAAAACCAAGCTCATAATTTGCCAAGTTTTAATGTTTACATCAACGATCTAACTCTGCAATGTACAAATGAAAAATTACTAGAACAATTTGCAAAAAAAGTGCATATAATAAGAAAGAAATCAACACCCGATAAATAATATTGCAAAACAAGTAAAGAAAAAGAGATTTAGCTATTAACTTTATATACTAAACAGACCAAACTTTAAAACAATGTTTATGATACACAAATTACTTAAATCTGGATTTGAAAATTTCAATGCATTTTCAAAAATTCCAGAGATTATTACAGTACAGGTACATTCTTAGTTGAAAACTTAACAAAGCAAAATCTGAACTTTTAACATAAGCAAAAATCAGAAAAAAATAATGCAGTAATTAGGCACTGTGAAAAGATAGTTCACATCTACAATTTTAATCACAAACTGTTTAATAGTAACAGCCTGGTGTATACACTGGAATAAATATATGGTTAATGTTTAATTTCTTCTAAACACAAGTGAGGGCCTAGACATAACCCTAAACATTGTGCACAATTATAAACAAAAACTTTTTAAGGTAACCATAATATTAATAATTCATAGAATTTAATATATTCAGCCACAGTGACATAACAATTTGGCAGCACTGGAACAAACTTTGATTTCGTTGACAGGAATTTATACAAAGAATTCATTATACTGATAGACACAATATACAACCTTAAACCGTATATTTATATGTATGTAATTAAACACTTTTAGGATTTCTTAAAACGGTAAAAAAATTGAAATGAAGCTAACCAACACTCATGCACAATACTACTAAACATGAAAGGAATAAGGATTAGATGAGTTAACCCATGCAAACATACAACATCCGAGAAAAAAGACAATTTCATACTTCGTTGTTTTCATCCTCAATGTCTTGCAGGGAATCTCCCAATTCGACTTTTGAAGTTTCAGCTTTAATGGTGGGCGGCGGAGGAATTTCCATTGATGGGCACTCGAAGTGAACGCAATGGAAGACTTCGTTTGCTGTGTTCGCTGTCCCCACTATTTTAATGAACGTGACGGCAATTAAATCGAATTGAAGTATCTGCCACGATTTACATTCTTCTTTTCGTTTGTCAGCGACCATGGTCCATGTCTCTCTGTCCTGAGAGACCTCGACGTAATAGCTGTAGCTTCTGTTGTCGATGTCCCATAGCAAAAGTCGCATCGAGGAAAGATAGTACGGCTGCGCGAGTTGTACCACGATGGAACCCACTCCAAGTTGATGGCAGGTGTAACCGGAGTCCCAATCGTACATTACAATATCGCCATTGATCAGTGCATTTCGATCTCTGCTTACGCCCTCGACGATGCAAGCGGAGTTGTCTATTGTTGCCACATTTTCCTCGGGTACCAGAATCCCGTTCTCTGACTTTTTCTCAACGGAGCTACACATAGCCTCCAACACCACTAGTTGAAATAACTTGTTCTGTGAGTTGTGGGTGCCAACTATGCGGATATACCTCACAACACGCCGTGGAAAATATAAATCCTGCCAAGACCTGCACAAGAACTTGGAGTAATCAACAATACGGGTCCATTCAATATCATCCATTGACACCTCCATATAATACGAGTAGGACCTGTTGTCCTTGTCCCAAAGTAGCATCTTGATTCGGTTGATTATTGTGGGTTGACCAAGTTTTACTATGATACAGCACTCTTTACGTCCAGGTTTGTCATCCGCAATGTCATGTCTTGCGAAACCACGTTCTGGGTCATAGTTTCTTGAGTCCCCATCTAACAGTGATGCACACATTTCACCTTTGGTGACTTCTGCACCATGCTTTGTAGTTGCAACATTTTCATCCATGCGCAACACTCCTCTGACCATTGTTTCTTTACTTCCGGGGTCTGTTTGTGCTTTAATGGCATCAAGCAATACATCAGAGGGAATCAATGAACTAGGTCGGACAATATTAAACAGGTCGTTTAAGGATATCAGAGGCAGCCGTACGACTGAAAGCAAAGTGTCCCGACAAATTGTCGCTTGTTCATTATCAGTAGATTGAGCAGCTGGATTAGCTTCACACCACATTTGTACACATTTAAAGATTGTTTTCTCTGGAACACAAAGAGAATCTCGTTTTAAAATCTGGCAAGTTGCTTCAAGAGACATGTTCAAAAACTCTTCGCTGTTAAGAATATCTTGAGCGTTTCGGTCTATAAATTCAGAAGCTGCGGTGGATAGATCTGTCAAGGAATAAAATAGGGCTACATCAAATATAGGACATGCATTTGACACACTTAAAGATGATTTCAAATACAACGATACAGATTTTTCCAACTGCTCAAATCCGTATTTATTAGCAAGTGCAAGGACATCAATAATTTGAGATTCCTTAACATCCGAGAGCTTTACTTTTCCAGTGTAGATGTATTGGAGTAGAACCTCGAATGCAGGGGCTCCAGTGTCACATAACTCGATGACAGCATCAGGCTGAGATTCTTTCATTCCCCCGAACAATAGACTGCGAAAATATTTGCTCCTTGCTGCCAGGATAACTCTGTGCGCTGGAAACTCTCTCCCTTCCACGACAAAAGTGACATCTTTAAATGAACTGCTCATAACAAGACCACCAATGTCATCAGACAAAGCTTCACAATGGTCTATTGACTGTTCAGGTTCAATGGCTTCGACGATAACATCATCATTGTTAGGGTCGCACAACGTTACCGACATTTTTGTTAAGTTAACCAAAGTAAATATGCTTAAACACCTGTACAAAACACTGTCACGTGTTAATTAAAAACAAATTACTGGCTACGAACCATGTTGTAGCAATTAATACTTAAAACTTTATTTACGGTACTGTACAAATTATTTTTCCTGTAATGGTATTAGGGAGAATTTTGAAGTAGTTTTAACACCTCATTTTTATAATTTAAAAAACAATTGTTTTTAAACAGAAAGCATACAAGGGAGTAAATCTTACTTTGCGAGTGCCAAAACTTGAAACATATTTTAACCTTTTTTTATTATTAAGATTAGATTGCAACAGAATAGATAAGGGAAGTAAGGAAGGGTGTTTAATGCTCACTAAAATTAAGATTCTGGCGTTGTGATAAGTTAGCGTTAGTTCTGGGGTTCAGATTAGGGTTTGGAGCAGGGTTAGAATTATTATCAATGGTTTTAGTGACCAGTTTTTTACCAAGAGCAAAGATTATTAAACGTGATTTAATCATTTTTTAAAGTAATGGGCAGAGAATGAAACCATGTTTCCAAACTTTTTGCTGCAAGAATCTTATTAAAAGTATATATTTAAATGCATAAAAGTAAACGGTCATCCCATATTTCTAGGACGATAAAAAAAAGACAGAAAACCCTTAATTAGTAGCTCTCTAAAATGTTCCATATATTAACAATCCAAATTTTAGCACTTCTTGACAATAAAAATATGTGTAAACCTAATTCTGCGACCAGCTACGAACCTAAAGTACACCGGTATTGGTACTACAGACCTAGATTTTAATTATACTTACTTTCTTATATAGCAATTACCTGACAGCACATTGGTTAACTATTAACTTATGCTAAACCCCGTACGAGTTTTTTTTATTCACTCGGCATTTATGAAAAAAAATTAGACTTCATCACTGTCATGAAAGTGAACACCGTACAGTGCACTTAAACTAGCTAAAACCACTCAGTTGCAGTTGGATTGAATGTGCTGAGTCTAGCATGTCCTTGCGCCTTTAGCAATGTACTTCAAGGACGTTGCGTTGATCCCCAAGAGGCGTGGATGGATGGTCGAAATTTTAAAAGTACCCAGAAATATTAAGTATGTAGTACATTTACAGCAACCTTGCGATGTAGTCAATAAACTGTTTGCAATTAAAATGACTGTCATTGCCTAAACTGTATACTACAAAGACAGGTCTAAAGGTCTCTCCCTTCGGTCATACTCATAAATGCTCTTTAATTTGTTTATCATAAACCGGCCAATGGCACAGAATGAAAGTATAGAGATCGTAAACGTGGTTGTTCAATCCAAATGGTCCATAAAAATTATTTTCCCATTCCCTACTCCCATGTGTAGCAAAAATATAAACCTTTATGCTAAAATCAAATTTTAGTGATTCGTATCTAAAACAAGAATAGAAGGATCGTCTAAAGTCCACCAACATATTGACAGGTCAGCGGGCCAGTGCGAAAGCTTTCAAAAAAAAAAACGTTTTGATTTATCGTCATTCATCATAGGATATTTCCAGTGATGGGATTCAACAGGTTCGCATGGGTTCGGCCGAACCCGTTCTTGGAACGTCAGGATAATCACCGATCCGATTCTTGCTATTTTACAGATATTAGACCTTTTAGGGAACCTGTTGTTAGTAGCCTAATAACGATACAAAAAAGAACCTGTTCTAAAAATGTTGAATCCCATCAACCATCACTGGATATTCATGTTTTATACCACGAATGGAAAAAAAGGTTGAGAGTTCTTACGGATAATCGTCCGAATAACTTGTGATTTAGTAAGCGGTCGAACAATTTTACCGAGGAAATCTCTGTAAGTAGAATATGGATAAACAATCACAAATAACCTACGTTATTTTTACTAGTATGATAGAGCTAAATACTGTGAACCTACATAAATCATTAGAAAATTTTAAGAAGAACATAAGAGTGCGATCGCCCCATACCAATCGTTAACCGTTTTGGGGGATGTTCCAGAAACTAAACCCCACTAAAATTGATAATCATTCTCATTTACGTTTGATATCAAAAGGAAAGAAATGGCCAATGGATCTACTGGAGGAATTAACTATAGTGTATTGCAGTCACATACAGCCCGACATGAAAGTTCGGTGGATAAGTGCGTTAAGTCTTAGCTGAAGGGTTACACGATCGAAACTATCGGTCAGTCACTAATCGGGTGTGTCGCTGGGATAGGCACGCAACGGTAATCACTTAACCGAGTAAATTAATGGGTTTACCAGAATTAAAGATTCTATTATTATACACAAATCACTGCATAAGCAAGGGAAACTCGACGGTGCCCGCCATTCTGACAATTACCCGTGTTATAAAACCCTTTCGTTTTCCCATTTATTTGATAAACATGAATATCTTATCATATAGAGTGAATCGCGGTCAGGGAATTCCCGACACGCCTGAGATTATAACCGCTACGGCGTTATTCCGCATTTTAGTGCCGATTATTCTTTGAAATTTAATATTTCGGAACCGCAAACAAGAATTCGGTTTTGTAATTGAGAATTGTGATTGAAGTTAAAGATGTATAAAATTAAATAGGAAAACTCTTTACATGTGGCAGTTATTATTTTTTTAGATGTGGAGCGGCAAATTAACGAGAAACTCTCTCCAGACAAAGCCTAAATATATAAGCAGCAGTTTTCCGCTTTTTCGAACCTGGATATCACGTTCGAATTAAGAAGTCAGTAACCTATTAGTTTCTGCTTGCAAAAACAAACCATATACACTTTGTTTAAGATAAACCAAGATTCATTAGGTATTACCAGAAAAACAGTTAAAATAAGTTTTAAAATGGTGGTTAACACGTGGTTGAACTGTTTTGTGGTTCACCTGGCTTTGCGCCAAACCCATGATGGGGACTCGTTCGTCACTAACATGTATCGTTCGCGTTAATCATTTGGCCACACGACCGTACAAGGAAGCGTTATTACACAGGTAACCGTCAGATTACCCTCGGGCCTACCGTCGGATATTGCAGTGTATTATATATGATTCGATTCTTTATATTATCTCACTATAACAGCCCAAGGGTAATTGTATTAATGTAACAGTACTTTTTTTAGTCTCATGAATAAAATTCAAAAAAGGTATCGACGCAATATGCAACCAGTTTAAACGATTGATTTATATTATATTATAAACAATAGCGTTTAAATGCATGCAGTAAGTCACAATCATAGATCTTTATTATTAACATTTCATCGTTGAGTTTAAACGTTAAGTTCAGATTATGGGGCCGATCTGTTGTGACCTCGTGCTAACCATGAAAAGGTCATTATCCTATCGTAAATTTAGAATAAAATGTCAGTGTATCGACTCTATTTCTCCATCAATTTTAGTTGCCTTTTTCTTAAAAGATCTGACAAAAATGAACGTGGCATGTCAATTGAGGTTGATTTGTAAAAAAATATTAAACCGATGGAAGGGCGACAGGCCGTCGTGTGCTATGCGTTTGTCGAGATTGATTTTGTGTAAACCATGGCCCACTATAATAACACCGTTTTTAATAAGTTTGCCTTAAGTTTAAACAATGGATACTATTCATGGGTCTCCCGTGTAGACTTATATTATAGCCTACGATCCGTAATATAGAAGTATAGCTCACAAATGACATGTAAAGTGTCGGCACTGATGCTTTGATGGCGGTGGGTGTGTGTACAATTTAAACGTGGTGTCGCGTAACCGAGGAGAATAACAACTAAAAATACAACTCCGGTCGATATTTATCTCTATTTACATTGAAGGTTATGAATATTATTTCTCATATATATAAGGTGGAAATTTACTATTTTATTAATTAACCGAAGCCCTTTTAAACACAACTAATTAAATGCTACTGTTTAATTTACAATTACAAGTTATACGCACATGCTTGAAAGCGGAAGTCCTAATTTTGCCCTGGGGGAAATAAATTACTTTTTATTGATTTTAACCGTGAAACATGTAATACGACTGGTGCGTCACAATTCATTTTAGCGATCCAAAATTATGAATCGAAGTGAGCGTACACGAAACGTACAAACACTTGTCACCATTGTCAAAAGACCGGAGTGCACTGTACAGATTTTGAGATGGCTATTTTAGTCGGTTCGGATTAAATCTATTAAAACTGTTTCCTGATTTAGCGCTAAGCAATACAAGCTACAATGTAAGGCATTTTTATTGTAACATTTTAACAACGGATTTCCGTCATTTCAACGCAGGTTTTTGAGTGTTAAGTAAATACAAGTCGAAATAAGGGACAATATCTACATTCACGAAGATAATCAATATCAAATTGGCAGTGACGAGGGCTAACCAAGTAAATTTCAAGTAGTAGACGAAGCAGATTTTAAGAATTCAATATTTTGATTATGGAGTTTCGACACCGTGTCAATTGATTGATTACGCGTCTAATTAACCAACTGATTATATCTTACTTTCTTAACACAAGGATCTAATTATGATTCAGATATATACAGTTATAATGAGACTGCTACATCTCGGTTCTTTACATACTTCGACGTAGTTCGGAAATTCGTCGTACGTAAATACCTGTGCATCAATGCGTATCGGTGGGTACATTTCCATTGTGACTTCATACAGGAAAAGATACAGAACGATTAATCTATCATATGGTGCTATTGTTAGGGCTGAGTTCAAGGTGTTATAGAATAAGAAAGAAATCTGTCCTTTACAAGCTAGTTTTAATCTATGACCGCTTGTCAACCAGGGAATTGTGACTAATGCCTTGTGACGATTGACTCTGACGTCATCGAGTGAGTTGCGTCTTAGTCGCGAATGTAATGTCTTAGTTGCCATTGTAAAAGATGATTACATGACGATGATAAAAAAGGTTCATGTGATGCGACAAGTATCGGAAAGATGGTTAGCATGTTGGATTTAGTTTGTTAAAAAAATCACAGGTATAATTTTGGGACTATAATTCTTCAGGTCTCCTTAAGTTTCACACAGAAAAAAGAAAAGGGAAAGGTATCAGTAGATAGGTTTGATGTCATATTTAAGAAGTTCCAAATTATGGGTTTAAACCAGCCCCAATACAATCTTTTATTTCTTTAAGGTAACGTTGGTAACAGCCTCTGCGCCTGAGTTATTTTAATAAATACATCTTCATCTGCTGTATTCCATTCATCATAGGTCCGAAATAGCTTAGTAGGTTCACTAGTTCGGACAATTTTTAGTCGAAGGTGTCAAATAAATGTTTTTATGAACTTTAATCAAAAGTGAACTTTATCAATAGAACATTGGCTGTGATCAAATAAATTATAGTAAAAATTCACTGAAATTAATGGTTGATAGGTATTCATTCCCCTTAAATTTATGTAATAGCCTAACAAACTTATTTGGTCTCAATGTTTCTTAAAAGTGCACTAGTTAACTGTTCAACATGTATTTGATATTTTGTTTTTTTATACTTCGATCTATGTAAAACATTGTAGCCTAACTCACTGTTTATGATGCTTTCATAATTGTGTTAATTTCGGTCTATTTAACTTTTTTCAACAAGTATTCACACTGTCATTCTTATTTATTTAATTTCATATTATCAAATGTATGTTTATTAGGTGACACCTGAATAGATAATCGCATGGTTTCTAGGTAATTCCGAGATATAAACTAATCTTGTGTGTTTAACAAATAAACATGATTGATTGATTGCTGGTGCGAAACTGGTCGCTAGCTAGTTGGATGTGTCCTTTAGCAAGGCACTAGCGGACATTGCCGATCCCACTAGAATAATGTGAGTCCTAGTTTATTAAAAATTGCTTTAATCATACACAACGCACTTCAATAGCTCAGGAAACCCAAAGGTTAATGCGAGGTCATCTGACGTATACTCATGTGATAATTTTTCCTTATTCTTGAGGTAACCTGATGATTCGCTGTGTGATAACGGACTTATCCCACTTTATTTTATAGTAATTAGGCTAATAAACATAATTACCAAACTGTATCCTTGCATATGATTAATGTTATTACCTAATGTGACGAAGTGACACAATCGAGTTGGGCTACAGTTGTAGGTTTATTCCTCAGAACTGATCAGTTAATACCTCATTGCTATTTCAGAAGTTAAATAAAAATGAAAATTGAAGGTCCCTTATCTGAGCTTGTCAACGAACTAATAAAGAAATTAAAACCGGAAGATTTGCCAGGGCTATTGGATTCTTCCAAAGATGACGGCATTGATAATAAAGAACTGGAAGAATTAAAATCAGTTGGACAATGGCTGGAATGGATGCATAACAAATATCTTCTCACTGAAGGTTGGATTTGTAAATTAATTAATCATGCTGTTAGAACCTTGCATTTCTGCTATATGTACTGTACTGGTACCAACAATTGTAGCCCACTCTATCTAAGTAAGATATTGTTGTCTTGTAGGTCTTTGATTTAAATACCGGTATGCCAGCTTATTTTTAGGTGAATAAACGGAACTAAATTGTTATAAAAGGTTATCTGATGATTGGCCGAATGATTGTCTTTGTTGAGTGTTTCATTTTCTAATTTATTATGATAAACATGATTAGTCTATCCTTTCCTCTTAGGTCTATATTCTCAATGCCGTTTGATTTGATTTGTGATTTACCATATATACGATAATTAAGTCTTGGTTTAGTAGGTCTCATAGCAGAATATATTTTTTTAATATTAATCACTTGTTGTTTATAACCCTAACCAGTATGATACAATATAGAATAACCTTTACCAGTATAATACAATATAGAATTTTCACCACCAAAAAATTACCCACCTATTTTATTACCTGATGTATATGTTTTATATTGCTGGTTTATTTACTAAGAGGATGATTGTATAAAAATTAATAAAAACTTTCTCCCTTTTCCACTAGTAATTCATTTTGATTCATGCACAGTAATTTATGTGGTATGCTGAATCTGAATGTAGTCACATTGTATTATTTAACTTTTTATGTTTCTTATCTGAAATAATCCCAACATTTTTTGTTGTAATTTGGTTGTTTTTTTGTACTGGTAACAATTTTCAATGTTAAGGAACAGCCAGAGCATTCGAATAATATGTGTTGAAAATTTACTTTTGGTTTTAAAATATTTTAAGGGCACTGAAATGAAAAGTTTAGAGAACTTGGCAACTTTTTAATTTGCTTAACATATTGAAAGTAATATAGACAGAGCTTGGAAGTTTCTGTATGTGGATTGCATAAGCAGTATACTGGTATGTGCGGTATGACATCTACATGCATAATCTGCTTCTGTAATTGTGTCTTAAATCTGTGTATGAGTTATGGTAACTTTCCTTATGATATTTTTTTTTAAACTTTAGAAATACCAGCATCAAACTCAAACTAGACTATAGGCTTAGACCAAATAAGTATTTTACCATGACTCACATTTACATCCCTGGCAAAACTACAGATTCATACCCATGCTCAACATGATTTTCACACAAAATTCTGAATCATAAAAATAAAGAATCAGTTTGATATTGGTTCACATTTATAACATTAAATTTCTGTATTAGATGATATGAGTTTTATTGAGCACGTATTCGAGTTGTGCAGACGACCTGACCTTCTTGCAACAGTTTTGGAATACAGGTTGAAAAACCTAGATACCAAAGAAGAAGAACTGCCTGCACGGCAACTTCTTCGGGTTTCCAGTTCCAAGAAATACATAGGTTTGTTGTATGGCATTTAAAAAATAATTTAAAGAATAAAAAAGCGTAAAAGTCTTATATGCATGTAATGTTTTACTTGGTCTATATTCTACTTAGTATTTTCTTCTGGTAATGATAATTTTATATTAGTTTTTTTACAGTGAAAATTTACTGTGAAAATACAAACACCATAACAGATTGAAACACTAGAACTTTACTTAGTTAACAAATATCTTAGTTATCAAATTATCACAGTGATTCCACATCTACACATTAGTACAATGTATTGGCAATAGGGTACTGCCCTTTTCTTGCCATTTGTACTTTCCCAGGATTTGGTCCAGTGTCTTTAAAGTATAAGAGAAATACACATAGCTAAAAAAGAGTGAATTTTTGTTTAAACCTCTCAACCATTCGCATAAGCTCTTTATGTACCACATCCCGATTTTCTCTCACAGCAACTACATTGAAAACACCTAACAAGGATGATTCTCCTGATTTGAAACTGGCAGACCCACCTAAAACACGTCGAAAGAGCACTGCTTCTTAGCGTGATAGTGCAAGCAAGAAATGTTTCTGCTAGATTTATACATTTGTTCCAGTTTCTACACGCTAGTCTTGTACAGTACAGTATTTTTGTATCTCTGTAAAAATCATGCAATTATCACCTTTTTTTTCCACGACCAATCAGAATATTATTTGACAGCAAAATCATTTGGTTGGTGACAGAACAATGACCATGCAATTTGTAATAATCACATAAAATTCATGATGCTTAGATTCGCCATTTTTATCCATTCCGGTCATTTCCGAAATCCGTGGATGATTAATACAGTATCGATGGATTATCCGTTTTTACAAAGTTAAAGTTGCCAAAGCTGCAGTTGTAAGTGCATTAAAACTTTTTGAATAAACTTTTGTGTTAAATATTATATAGAATAAGTTATAAAAGTCTACACCCAAAACATTTGGTGCATATCGGACCCTGATCAAAGCTATTACACCGCATTTTTAACACTAAGAAATTAGGTAAATTTACCAGATTTTCTCAGATTTTACCAAAATACCGTCACAATAACGATTTCAGGGTGCAAGAAACACAAAGGTTTCCTGACGTGACTATTGTTCCATCATTCAGCATAACAGGAAATCTCTCTGTTTTGCCATTTCCTTTCAAATATCAAGGGACGTCCAATAAAATCCAGGGAATTATTGGAATGGAACGATTTCCAGGCAACGCAAGTTGATAAACAACAATCGACTGTGACGCTTTCGCAAATGTAGCCTATCAGCCTTAGCAATTCACACCCATGCAATACACTTTTATAACTATCAAGCATCGCTTTTTAATTGTTCTGGTGGGTGATTAATAAAAATGCAATAATTTTCGTACCAAAACGCGTGAATCTTTGGCAAGCATACACAACCCTATCCGGCCCGTTGGTCTAACGGTTAGGTGCGTCGCCTTTCAAAGGAAAGGTTGCAGGTGCGAAACTGGTCGTTAGCTAGTCGGTTGTGTCCTTGGGCAAGGCACTTTACGGACATTGCCTGAACCCAGCGGATTAATGGGTTCTACTAAATTGAAGAAACGTGTCTATCATGTACAACACACTAGCAATAGCTCCGGTAACCCGACGATGGGCGTGGTGATCTGACGATTGCCCGCGTGTTAACCGCATTAGTTTTCCCATTCACGTGGATAAAGATGATGAATATCTTATCCTAGGTTGAGTAAAATATCGCGCATAGCTTGAGAAATCCTTTAGTCAGGGAATAACAATTGCTGCATTAAAAGCCATTTTAGGTAGCTTTGAAAAAACATACCATCTATCATCTGTCCTATCGATAGAATTGGCACAAATTTTATGGACAGAATTGACAAAAGGTGACAGAAAACACCTAACCCCCATTTTTCTATATCGAAGTTTTAACTTTCCTGCAGTTACTTTGGGCAATCGGAAACAATTGATTCTTGGTACAAACGCAGTTTGTGCTTAAAGGTGCCAGGCCGCATTTGTGTTTTTAGTTGTTTTATCAGCATGATTTTATGAAAGCAAAAACAGTATAAGAAATAATTACAGCAGCAGGTTTTCGACTAGTTTGGTTTTGCCTTGTGGTGTGACTTACGAGATCAAGCGAACAACTTTTACCATTTTGTAAAATAAAATCAAACTTGAACCAATGTATGCAGTGAATGTGTATTTAAACAATTCTATGTATAATTTTGATTGCGTTTTACGGACATTGCCTGAACCCAGCGGACTAATGGGTTCTACCAAATTGGAGGAACGTGTCTATAACATACAACACACTGCAATAGCTCCGGTAACCCGACGATGGGCGCGAGGTGATCTGACGATTGCTCGTGTGATAACCCACTTGGTTTTCGCATTCACGGGGATAAACATGAATATCATATCCTATCCTATCTCACGTGACACACACACATATATATATATACATATCTACGATGACGTCATTTTCGCCAGAATCATGAAACTTAGAAGTATGCAAGTTGGCATTTTATGTTTCTTGTTAGTATTTACTGTTGTTGTTTGCGTTTACTTTATTGCTTACAATAAAGATATTCAACGGACTTGGATGCGAAAGGCAAATACAATCGTTGGAAATAAATTAAAAAAATCTGAAAGATTTGGAATTATGACACTGAAAGAGGCCATTGATATGGCGAAATTCAATGAAAAGGTAATGTAAATCATATAAATCCTAGCATCGAGTCCGTTTAGGTAGTTTGGCGGATTCGTGTGTCGCCTTTCAGCCGAAGGGTTGCAGCTTCCGAATTAATTGGTTGTGACCATTGTCTTAACCTTGTGGAATGATTAATTCTACCAAGTAAAAATAATCTATTAATCACACACAAAACACTGCAATGGCTCTGGTTAACTGACGTTGGTCACAATCTGACGGTTCACCGTGTGAGAATGCACCTTGCGTTTTCCCATTTACAGAAATAAACATGGATATCCCATTATATAGCACAAATTCTTTTTAACTTGAGTTCTACTTAGGTTTTAAAGAAAAATTATCCTCTTTGTAACATGATATATATTTCACGACAGATTATTATCAATTGGTGCCACGACAATATCAAGGGCGCCAGCAAAAAGTTCTGTGGGTGGTGTACTTTTACAACCAACAGATCTCTGGTAAAAAAACAAGGCTTGATATAAGAAAATCTAAGTAAAATAATAATAATACACCTATATTTAATATTGTCAAAGAAAATATAACTTTAGATCACAGATCCTCGAACTGCAGCTATTTTATTCGGTAACAAATGCATGCATAGAAATGAAATGCCACCGGATAATTTAAGGTTGGAATATCTATTATTTATAATGATTTAAACCGTCACATTATTACGAAAGCGATATAAAGGAGTCTTTGACCGGAGGCAACTGAAAGGAGGGAAAGAGGGAAACTGCAGAGTAAAATGACGATTATGACGTTAGGGTTAGTGTCAGGGCTTGGATTAAGGTTTCTGCTTAGGGCAAAGATAGAGTTAGTTCCTATAGTTTTAATGTGCAGTTTCACTCATTCCTTCCTTTCCCCTTTTAGTGTTGCCCGTCCCCAAAAAGGCACGGATTTGAGTAATTGGATATATAATAGCCCAACAAAAAACAAACCTTAATATGTAGCATGTTATTCAAAGATGGATTATATAACCTTGACTGTTTGTCCGTAGGCACGTTGCTATAGTCACACCCGTCCAAGCACAGTTTCCCATCATTTTTAGTTTTTATATGAGCATATTATGATGCTCCAATTGACTGATATTTACGGTCGTTGCCTTGATCCAGAACAACATATTGCATCACTAAAACATGGGCAACCCAACCTGGGTATAAGGTAACCCTGTTTTAACGCCATTAGGTACAAATGACTGTCCTTTTATATTATAGGTTTAAAAGGTCCTCTCGCCGAACTACATATAAAATTTATATTTTCATTTTTTACAAATTCGTTTCAGGAAAAAAGACGTTTATTACATTTGGCTCAACAGAGAATCGCCCCTTACTACGTCTACAACGGTTAATTTGGAATTTAAGCACTTCGAGAATAATTATTTTAATGGTACTATGACTTACAGGTAGTTAAGTTATTTAAAAGAACCATTCTTATTATAGCCAAAGCTTTTTAAATTTATATTTTTTAATTTTGAATGTATAGGAATAAAATGACACCATTTTAGACCAACAATTGTGGCAGTTACT
The DNA here is from genome assembly GCA_000149265.1 of Ciona savignyi. Lineage (NCBI taxonomy): Eukaryota > Metazoa > Chordata > Ascidiacea > Phlebobranchia > Cionidae > Ciona > Ciona savignyi. The sequence goes on from CH002876.1 coordinate 88,937, forward strand.
GCATTTAACTCAAAGAAACCAAGGGATTTAGTCACTCCCTTTATAATGTAAATTTCTGTTATTATTACGGTAACTTAAATCGTTGGTGCTTGCAGAAGAGATTCAACTGTTTACCAGCCATACCAGTCAAGTGAACTGATTATCAGGAAAGTGAGGAAACTTGGCTTGCAGAAGAAAGAACGTAAGATTGCCTGGATGGTTTCCAACTGTCGATCTCATTTTGGCGCGACCAAGAGATTTAGTTATTTTAAAAAGCTACAGAAACACGGTCTCAAAGTCGACACTTACGGAAGGTATACAATATATAATTTTCGGTTGGCTCGGAGGAATATGGGAACTTTATAGACTTTGTCCGACCTTAGCTTGGTGGGTTAGTGTGTCGCCTTTCAGTCGAAAGGTTAGATGTTCATAACTGGTCACTAACGAGTTGGTTGTGTCCGTGGGCAAGGCACTTAACGGACATTGCCTGAACCCAGTGAAAAATAGATTCTACCAAATTAAAGGAACATCTAAATTCTAAATCATACGCACAACACTATGCAATAGCTCGTGTAACCCGACGTTGGGTGCGAGGTAATCTGACAATTGCCCATGTGTTAATGCCCCTTGCGTTTTCTATTTTACAGGGATAAACATGAATACCCTATTTTTTCCTGTACTGGCTGTTTAAAAGAGAAATATTCTATGGCTCCAGTGATGTAATTCTTGTTTCAGATGCTTTGGTGGAAGAAATCCTTTAGGACGTGGGGAGATAAATTTCTTCAGATTTGTTGGAAAATATAAGTTTTATCTTGCATTTGAAAATTCCTACCACTGTAGAGATTATATAACGGAGAAGTTTAACCAGCACGGTCTCTATTCCGGCACCGTTCCGGTTGTTTGGGGGCCGAAACGCATTGATTATGAGGCAATTGCTCCTCCAAATTCGTTCATTCATGTAGACGACTTCAAAAGTCCAAAAGATTTGGTCGAATATTTGGATTTTTTGGACAAAAATGATACAGCTTATCAAGAATATCATAAGTGGAGAAAACATTTACCACCTTCGGAGACTTTCGGCTCTTCTTCTGGACGCTGTCAACTGTGCAAAATGGTCCATGGCATTGAAACATTAGAACCGAAACCTATGAACGCAAATTATGTCAAATGCACAAATGCCTCTAAAACTCTGGTTATAAAACGAAAGAAATTAAAATATAGAGTAGTTAAAAGCATTAATGACTTGTGGTACGGCACTGAAAATCACGAATGTCTTTTTAAAAATTAAAAAATGCAAACAATCCGTAAAACCGGTTTTTATGAATAGCGATATGTACAGATGTATAATCAACAAGGACGTGTCATATATTTTACAAAAACACTTTCTAAGGTTGCTTTTAGCATTAATGGGTGGCCGTTTTACATGTTTACAGAGATATATTATGGCATTGTTATGGTAAAAAATAAGTTCGAAATTTACTGCAGTCTCAGCGAATTTGTATGTTGTAAATTGGATTTTTATGGTGCCAAGAGAAAAAGAAGTTGTTGCTTAATGTGCTTACCGCCTTGAAGATTTGGCTTGAACATGTTTCCTCTCACCATGGTTGTACTATAAGAAATTGCCCTTGGGTTAGTTTAAATCAGTTTGTTTGTTCAGTTAAGAACAAAAGCTTTTCGTTTTAGCCTAGACGCCCCCAAAATTAGGTAAGCACTTAATGTACATCAAACTGAGGCTACAGCTGATCGACATTTGTGACGTCACTGAGTCGCTTGTCGGAACTCCTGGTGTGTTGTGCGTAATTTTTTTAAATCTTTTTTTCTTTTTTTAGGCCGATTCTCTTCTTTTCAAACTGTATATCGGCAAAGATGATTTTAAAACCGCATCTCCTTGATCAATATCCAGAAAATTCACAAATTAAAGGGTGCCTCTAAATACTACGGGATCGCTTGGAGCGCTTGATTCACTTAGATTGCTATGGAAAGTAATTCTCACCCTGTCCCTAACACTAATCTCAACCCCAGAACTAACTTTAACCCCAACCCTAACATTAATATTATAGCTTTTGTAATTACGAAGTATAGTAAGCGATCCTGTAGTATTTAGAGGTAGGCTACCGCAAATTTAATACCGGTATTATATCAATACCAATGCACAATAACCCCATGGTTGACTGATTGGGTTAGGATTGGTGTTCAGGTAAAGATTAGCGTTAGGGTTGGGGTTCAGGCTTAGAGTTAGTTTTTACGCAAATAGTGTGTGCAGTTTCATAGAATAAATAGTGTGTGCAGTGCATAGACTAAGCACACCACTGAATACCCAGCATTTGGTTTAGCACCCATCACATTTCGAAATGTTTTAAAATCTTCATACAGAAGCGCGCTAGATATATACCGGTAGATATAATCCACAATACACCATGTGTTTCCACAAGTTACTTGTCGTTTCGCATGAACAACTCTCTCCTAGGAAAAAATTACCCATAATACATCAGGAGTTCCCATAAGCTACTGTATGACGTCACAAATGTCGATCAGCTGTAGCCTCAGTTTGATGTACATTAAGTGCTTACCCCAAAATTACACGTTTTTACAAGCCTCTAAGAATATGAAGTGATAAAAGTTAGGTTTGGTGTCATCTCTACCACCGAAGATGATTTATAAATTCATTTGTTCGTGTATTCGTACACGGATTATCTGGTTTAATACTGCGCGATAAAATCTTGTCGAACACAAACAAACAATCTCAGAGATCAAAAGCTTATGTTGCCACACCCACTATCACAATACACAAGCCAATTTAAATTCCCATATGGCTGGTTCAAAGCTTTATAAAAAATTGTTATATAAAATAAGTTTAGTAATATTGTTTGATTCCAGGATAGCTCATCTGCGAAAATATCATGTTCATGAAACAGTCATCCAGAGTATAGGCCATTTGCCTAAACCCCGAACAGCAACAGCAGAACTGCACAGATGTACCAAGAAGAAACAGGTCGAAAAAGGTTGCCCACAAGAGGGAATCCTATCCCCCTTGCTATGAAACCGCCTAGTGGACACTCTACTGCGCCAATTCACTAGAGGCTGCACTTGTGCATACGCCGATGATTTGAGCGTCATCATATGTGGCCCGGACCCATCAACGATTGGGATGATTGCCCAATCAACCCTTAATCGTCTCTCATCATTGGTCATGCTAATTTGGCTAAGCACTAATCCATCCTCATGCGCACGGCGTGTGTAACCTGACCTTTCTGCCAAGAAGAAAACGAGACTCCTTTACACCATGTTGGCCACTGTCCAGCATTTTTTCTGAATAGATAAAAAAAATTTGGAGTTTTAAAATCTGATAATCTCTCATCTATCCCGATCAAGCATTTAGTCAGCTTCCTTCAGTACACGGTACGACTTGACCGCCATATCCAGGATCCATGATAGCTCGGGTCGCTGAAACAATGGCCCTTTTATGGCTTACATTCCTGGCCCCGGTAGCTACCGTTGACCCGCGCATATTATTGTAATGTAATGTAATATTGTTTTGCTGGTAATGACTGAATACACTTTTTATAGGGGGTGCGGGGGATATTATTTAACAGTCCTGATTTTTTATCGGATCAATGACCCTGATCAAAGCTATTACACTGCATGTTTAATCACTAAGCATTTTGGTAAATATACCAAATTTCACCAAAATAGGTCACAATAACAACTTCAGGGTGATTTAAACACAAAGGTTTCCCGGCGTAACTATAGTTTCTTCAATCAGCATTACAGGAAATCTCTCTGTTTTGCGATTTCCTTTCACACCAAGGGACGTCCAATAATCAAATGACGAAATTCGGTAATGTAGCTTTTTAGCCTTAGCAATTTTACAACCTTGCAATGATGTAGGTAATCACTTTAATAATACCTACCAAGCATCGCCTTTTAATTGTTATGTTGGGTGCTCAATAAAAATGCAATAAATTTCCAATAAAACGCAAGTATACAAACCCATTATCGATAAGGTCACATACGTAAGGACAACCACCGGGAATATAGTTTATACTGCATTCATGCAACCAAAGTCAACCCATTTTACATATACCAGTAGGCAAACCTTCAAACTAAACAAAAAATACCATCTTTCATATATCCTAACGATAGAATTGGCGCATTTTTTATTAACAGAATTGGCAAAAGGTGAAAGAACTCATCTTACCCTGTTTTTTTATATCGATGTTTCAACTTTCCTACAGTTACTTTGGGCAATCGGAAACAATTGATTACTTGTATTAAGGCAGTTTGTGCTTAAAGGTGCCAGGCTTTATTTGTGTTTCTTCAAGTTGTTTTCTAGCACATTTTTTGGTTTTATGAAATCGTGAACGAATCATTCAAAAAACATCACTGGTATAGTGTATAGTTGAAGTCTAGTGAATGTTTATAACATGTAAAATAAGTGCAAGCAAAAAAGGTTTAAGAAATAGATAGGCCTACAGCAGCAGGTTTTAGACTAGTTTGGATCTAGCATTGAAACAGGAGTGTCGATATCGGCATGACTTACGAGATTAACCGTCTTTACTGGTCAGTAAAATAACCAAACACGGATAAATGTATACTAAAGGAATGTATATTTAAACAATCCGAGGTGTAATTTCGAGTGATTGCTTGAATGATTGCTTCCAATATGCATAAGGGGCTTTCAAATAATCATTAACGGTATAGTAAATTCTAGGCCGGGCACAAAATAAATGGATACTTTAAACGGCTTGAAAATTCAGATTTACCGTATTGCGCTTATTTAAGTAGATAATGAAAAAGAAACTAATAATTAGAATGTACTATAAAAATATATATTTTTATTCCAAACACGATGGCACGTAAATAGGGAAAAGATACCTTGTGTGTTGGAAAGGATATTTGATATTTAAGCTTTTTTCTCTATTAATAGAAAAACGCGATAAATGTCACATCGGCAATCGTCAGATTAGGGCTTTTGTTCGGTTTTAGTAAACCCATTATTCAACTGGGGTTAGACAATGTTCGTTAAGTGCATTGCTCAAGGACACGACCAACTATAGTGATCAGTTTCGAAGCCACTACGGTTTGATTGAAAGGTGTCGTACTAATGTCCGGCCCGTTGGTCTAACGGTTAAGTGCTTCGCCTTTCAATCGAAAGGTTGCAGGTGCGAAACTGGTCGCTAGCTAGTCGGTTGTGTCCTTGGGCAAGGCACTTTACGGACATTGCCTGAACCCAGGGGATTAATGGGTTCTACCAAATTAAAGGAACGTATCTATCATATACAACACACTGCAATAGCTCCGGTAACCCGACGATGGGCGCGAGGTGATCAGACGATTGCCCGTGTGTTAACCCCCTTGGTTTTCCCATTCACGGGGATAAAGATGAATATCCTATCCTATCCTATCCTATCCTATCCTAACCTATCAAGCTGTTCGGCTTTATGACACGTGACACATGCAGGTACAACCCTACGTTTTCGACAGAATCATGAAACTTAGAACTATGCAAGTTGGCATTTTATGTTGCTTGTTAGTATTTACTGTTGTCGTTTGCGTTTACTTTATTGCTAACAATGAAGATATTCAACGGACTTGGTTGCCAAAGGCAAACACAATCGTTGGAAAAAAATTAAGAAAAGCTGACAAATTTGGAATTATGACACTTAAAGAAGCGATTGATATAGCGAAATTCGATGAAAAGGTAATATAAGTCATAAAAATCATAACATCGACTCCGATTGAGTAGCTGTTACAATCTGACGGTTCCCTGTGTGAGAATAACCCTTGGTTTTTCCCATTTTCCGAAATAAACATGAATATCGTATGATATAGAACGAATTAATTAGACATAAGTTCTGCTTAGGTTTTAAACAAAATAACTCTGTTATGTGTAACATGACAGATTATAATCAATATGAACTCTCTTATATTACATGACAGATTGTAATTAATTGGTGCAACGACATAATCAAGGGCGCCAACAAAAAGTTCTGTGGGTGGTGTACTTTTACGAACAACAGATCTCTGGTAAAAACGAGTGTTGATATAAGAAAATCTTAAAAAGAAAATAATGATACATCTACTTAAAGAAAATATATCTTTAGATCACAGATCCTAGAACTGCAGCTATTATATTCGGTAACAAATGCATGCATAGAAATGAAATGCCACCGGATAATTTAAGGTTGGGAGATCTATTATTTTTACTGTTTAAAACGTCACACTATAAAGCGTATTATGAAAGCGATATAAAGAAGTCTCTAAAGGGGGAAAACTGAAAGGAGCGAAAGAGGAAAGTAGGGTATTTGGGAAATTGTAAAGTAAAACAAAGATTATGGCGTTAGGGTATGGGTTAATGTTAGTTCTGGGATTAAGATTTGTCTTTAGGGCAGAGTTAGAATTAGTTTTCATAGTTTTAATGGGCAGTTTTACTCCTTTCCTCTTTCCCCCTTTTAGTGTTGCCCGTCCCCAAAATGCACTGATTTGAGGTATTGGATATATAATGGCCTAACTAAAAAAGCAAATCTTGGTAGGCTATGTAGCATGCTTTTCAGTGATAACTTATAACCACGACATAGCTTTACTGTTTATTCGAAATAACGTTGGTATAGTCACAATCAAAAGCACAGTTTTCGACCCTTTTTACTTTTTATCTGTGCATATTATGATTCCGGGTAGCTCTAATTGACTGCAATTTATGGTCGTTGCCTTGATATAGAGAAATCATTAAAAATGTAGCAATATCAAAGTAAGCACATTATGTAAGCTCCGGGTAGTTCAAACTGGGTATAAGATAACCAACAGATTGTCCGACAGATTAGTCTATTGGTTTGGTGCGTCGCATTTCAGCTAAAGGGTTGCAGGTTCGAAACTGGTCGCTAGCTAGTCGGCTGTGTCCTGGGACAAGGCTCTAATCTAAACGGACATTTGCCCGAACCCAGCAGATTAATTGGTTCTACTAGATTGAAGGAATGTATGAATCAAACACAACACACTGCAACAGCTCCGATAACCCGACGGTGGGCGCTAGGCGATCCTACGATTGCCCGTGTGTTAACACCCTTGGTTTCCCAATCACAGGGGTAAACATGAATATCCTATACCTATACCCAACCATGATTTAACAGCATTCGTTATATAATGGCTGTTCTATTATATTATTGGTTTAAAATGACCTCTAGGCGAACTACATATAAAATGTATTTTGAAACGTTTCAATATTTACAAATTCGTTTCACAGAAGAAAAGACGTTTATTACATTTGGAACAACATGGAATCGCCCCTGACTACGTCTGCAACGATTAATTTGGAATTAAACCACTTCGAGAACAATTATTTTAATGGTACTATGACTTACAGGTAGTTAAGGTATTAAGTTTTTTAAAAGGACCATATCCTAATTATAGCCACCCTTAGTTTTTAAATTTACAATTTTAACATTTTGTTAATAAAAAAATTGTGGCTGTTACTGCATTTGACTTAAAAACACCAAGGGATTTAGTCACTCCTTAAATTTCTATAATTATAAACCCAAATCTTTGGTACTTGCAGAAGAGATTCAACTGTTTACCAGCCATACCAACCAAGTGATTTGATTATCAGCAGAGTTAAGAAACTTGGCTTGCAGAAGAAAGAACGTAAGATTGCCTGGATGGTTTCCAACTGTCGATCTCATTTTGGCGCGACCAAGAGAATGAGTTATTTTAAAAAGTTACAGAAACACGGTCTCAAAGTCGACACTTACGGAAGGTATATATACTACGTGTTAAAGTTTGCGGCGTATACGCACAACATACTGCAATAGCTCTGGTAACTCGACGTTGGGCGCGGGGTAATCTGACAATTACCCGTGTTTTAACGTCCCTTGCGTTTTCCTTTTCACAGAAATAAACATGAATACCTTATCTCATCCTGTATTGGCTGTTTAAAAAAGAAATATTCTATGGCGCCAGTGATGTAATTCTTGTTTCAGATGCTTCGGTGGAAGAAATCCTTTAGGACGTGGCGAGATAAGTTTCTTCAGATTTGTAGGAAAATATAAATTCTATCTTGCATTTGAAAATTCGTACCACTGTAGAGATTATATTACTGAGAAGTTTAACCAACACGGTCTCTATTCTGGCACCGTTCCGGTTGTTTGGGGGCCGAAACGCATTGATTATGCGGCAATTGCTCCTCCAAATTCGTTCATTCATGTAGACGACTTCAAAAGTCCAAAAGCTTTGGTCGAATATTTGGACTTTTTGGACAAAAATGATACACTTACCACCATCGGAGACTTTTGGCTCTTTTTCTGGACGCTGTCAACTGTGCAAAATGGCCCATGGCATTGAAACATTAGAACCCAAACCAATGAATGCAAATTATGTCAAATGTACCCATGACTCTCAAACTCTAGTGATAAAACGAAAGAAATTGAAATACAGAGTACTGAAAAGCATTAATGACTGGTGGTACGGCACTGAAAATCACGAATGTCTTTTTAATAACTAAAAAATTAAAAAAATGAGTTTTCATGTGCTTTTTGGTTCAATCCTGTTAATGCATAAACTGCCTTTAGCATACGACTTTATTTTCTATGCCTGCCTGATGTGTAGTAAGTATTCTTCTTGTCATCGAATGCAAGCCAGTGTATATACCAATGAACACTTCTGCCACCTCATAATGTGAGTACGTTCAGAAGCAACATCCGCTTGGGTACAAACCAGTGTGTTTAGCTGTAAACTTTTGACAAAATTAAAAATAGAACCCAGAGAAAAAAAATTGAATTGGCTTACCGCTTTGGTGATTTGTCGTCGCAAAAAGATTGCCAACATAAGATAAGAGTCTCCGTCAAAATTGTTAATAAATTTTGTGTTGGCAATAGCGTTAAATAACTGCCACAGCCTTAAATTTATGTTTTTAAACTCTTATAAGAAATTGCCCTTGGGTAATTTAATTTTAAGTGTAGGTTTAGCATTTTAATGTAGATTTGGTTTATATATTTTTACTTTCCGGGCGGGTGAGGAAATCCATATACCCACCTTACTTCTAGTTTCTTCTTGCTGCACATCGAGCTAAAAAATGCCATACTAATTGCCTTATACGTCCAAAATGAGCACAAATCAATTTGTTTGTTCAGTTCAGAACAAAAGCTTTTTGTTTCAACCTTGTCGCCCGAAAATTACACTTTTTTATAAGCCCCTAAGACTATGAAGTAATAAACGTTAGGTTTTGTATCAACTATACCACCGAAAAAAAAATTATAAATTTATTTGCCACACCCACTATCACAATACACAAGTCAATTTATATATATATATATAAATTATATATATATACATATATTTATAGCTAGTTCACGGACCCTAATGAAAGCTATTACACTGCATGTTTAATCACAAAGAATTTTGGTAAATATACCAGATTCCACCAAAATACGGTCACAATAACAACTTCCGCGTGCATGAAACACAAAGGTTCCATGGAGTGACTATTATTGTTAGTTTAATCAGCATTACAGATAAACTCTCGGTTTTGCTATTTCCTTTCAAATTAATGAACGTCCAATAAAATCCAAAGGAATATTGGAATGAAACGATTTCCATACAACGCAAGTTTGTACATGCAACTAAACAATATTTGACTGACGAAATTCGCATATTTAGCATATTACACTTAGCAATTCAAACCCTTGCAATGATATAGGTAGTCACTTTTATAACTACCAAGCATCGCTTTTTAAATGTTGGGTGCTTAATAAAAATGTATTAATTTTCGTAACCACGTTAATCCGTGGCAAGTATACAAACCCATTATCGATAAGGTCACATAAGTAAGGACAACCACCGGGAATATAGTTTATACTGCATTCATGCAACCAGATTCAAACCATTTTACACATACTAGTGGGCAAACCCTCAAATTGGATAAAAAATATCATCTATCGTCTATCTTATCAATAAATTTGCACAAATTTTATGGACGGAATTGGCAAAAGGTGCCAGAAAACATATAACCCCGTTTTTTTATCGAAGTTTCAACTTTCCTATACAGTTACTTTGGGCAATCGGAAACAATTGATTACTTTTATTAATGCAGTTTGTGCTTAAGGGTGCCAGGTTTAATTTGTGTTTCTACAAGTTGTTTTACCAGCATGCTCGTTGATTTTATGAAATTGTGAATAAATCATTTAAAGAAAAATCGCAGTCGTATTTAAAGAAAAAATGCAGTTGTAGTAAATGTTAATTGTCAAAGTTTTCGGTATCATGTGCACTATAAATGAAAGCAAAAACAGTAAAAGAAATAATTACAGCAGCAGGTTTTAGACTAGTTTGGGTCTTGCGTCGGAACAGGGGAGTCTGTTGTGGTGTGACTTACGATTTTAAACAAACTACCTTTACTATTTTGTAAAATATAACACGGACCAATGTATGCAGTTAATGTGTATTTAAAGAATCCTCTAGATATAATTGTGATTGCGTTGATTGCTTGAAGTAAAATGGGGTTTAAAACATTTATCATCAGTAATAAGTAAATTTTGGTTTGAGCACATAATAAATTGATAGTTCAAATGGTTTAAAAATAATGTAATTAGAGTTTTCTTTAAATTCCAAATCCAACCATGCTGGCACGTAAATGGATTTACCCGAGTCTTACAGCTGTTATTGCAGAATGTATAGTGACACACTTGGTCACATAAATTGGAATGCACAGGTAGGCCTAATGAAAAGAGAGTACAGGGCTTTGCTGCGTATAAATACAACATGGTAGAATTATCACGCGGTTAATCGTCAGATTACCCCTCGTTCCATTTCTGTTTCTATGTTACCGAGCTTAGTATCAAATCCAAAATGGCTTCGTTGGTAAAACCGTTTGTTTTATTTAAGTCGGTATATGTACGGGTCGCGTTAACCATTCGGTCATACGACCTTACGTTTGCTGTCGGGTTACTGAAGCTATTGCAGTGTGCTGCGTGGGGACAATTGCAGTGTGGCGTCTATATGCTCTATTTCTATACAGTACTTAGATTTTAGTAAACTCCATTAATCAACTGGGGTTAGACGATGCTAGTTGTTCGAGGACACGACCGACTGCAGGAACCAGTTTCGATACTACAATGGTTCGATTAAAAGTTGTCGTACTGACCCATCAAGCTGTTCGGCCACATTATGTCACGTGACATATGCAGAGACAGATCTACGATGACGTCATTTTTTGCCAGAATTATGAAACTAAGAAGTGTGCAAGTTGGCATTATTAGTTGCATGTTAGTATTTACTGTTGTTGTTTGCGTTTACTTTATTGCTAACAATAAAGATATTCAACGGACTTGGATGCGAATGGCAAAAACAAACGTTGGGAACAAATCAAAAAAAGCTGAGAAATATGGAATTATGACACTGAAAGAAGCAATTGATATGGCGAAATTCGATGAAAAGGTAATGTAAGTCATGCAAACCATATCATCGAGTCCGATTAGGTAGTTTAGCGGATTCGTGTGTCGACTGTAGCCGATTGCAGGGTTGCAGCTTCCAAAATATTCGGTTACAAAAATTGCCCGAAGCTTATGGAATGATCGGTTATATCAAGTTAAATAATGTATTAATCATACACAAAACATTGCAATAGCTCCGGTTATACCCGATGTTGGTCGCAATCTGACATTTGCCCGTGTGAGAATGCACATGAAGTTTCTCCATTCCCATAAATAAACAGGAATATTCAATTATATAGCACGAATTCGATTAGACATGAGTTCTGCTTAGGTTTTAAACAAAATTTACTTTTGAACTCTCTTTTGTGTAACATATATATTACACTACAGATTATAATCAATTGGTTCCACGGCAATACATTGGGCGCCATCAAAAAGTTCTGTGGGTGGTGTACTTTTACGACCAACAGATCTCTGGTAAAAACAAGTTTTAAATATGAAATCTTAAAGTAAAATAATAATACACCTATACTTTCATATTGTAAAAATATATGTCTTTACATTACAAATCTCTGGTAAAATCGAGTGTTGATTTAAAAAAATCTTGAATATAAGAAAGAAAAAAATGGATATAAAAAAGTAAAATAGTAAAAACATCTTCTTAATATTGACAAGGAAAATATATCTTTAGATCACAGATTCTCGAACTGCAGCTGTTTTATTTCGTCACAAATTTATGCATAGAAATGAAATGCCACCGGATAATTTAAGGTTGGAAGATCTATTACTTATAATGATTTAAACCGTCACATTTTTTTATTGTGCGCATTACGAAAGCGACAAAAAGAAGACCCAAAGTGGAAAAAACTGAGAAAAGGAAAAGAGAAAAGTAGGGAAGGGGGAAAACTGCATAGTAAAATGTAACATGTTCTTCAGTGATAACTTATAACTTCGACAGAGCGTTCGTTTGCTCGAAGGAACATTGTTGATTAATCACACCTGTCCAACCACAGTTTTTCGCTCTTTTCACTTTTAATCTGCGCATATTATGATCTCGGTTAGCTCAACTTTACTAAAATCTATACGGTCGTTGCCTAGATCCTAAAAAATTTAATGTATTATTGATAAATAGAACAATATCGTAGTAAGTACACTTATATGCTAGCTCCAGGTAACCATGTTTTAATGCCATTCGTTAAATAATGGCTGTCTTGTCATATTATATTTTAAAAATTCCATTTTTTACAAACTCGTTTTACAGAAGAAAAGACGTTTACTACATCTGGCACAACAGGGAATCGCCCCTTTCCACGTCTGTGATGGTTAATTCGGGACATAAGAACTTCGAGAATAATTATTTTAATGGTACTATGACTTACAGGTAGTTAAGTTTTTTAAAATGACCATATCCTAATTATAGCCAAATTTTCTTTTTAAATTTACATTTTTCCAATGTATATAAAATAACACCATTTTAGACCAAACATTGTGGCAGTTACTAGATTTGACCTTTTATAATTTAATTTTCTGTTATTATTACTTAAATCTTTGGTACCTGCAGAAGAGATTCAACTGTTTACCAGCCATACCAATCGAGTGATATGATTGTCGAAGAGGTTAGGAAACTTGGCTTGCAGAAGAAAGAACGTAAGATTGCCTGGATGGTTTCCAACTGTCGATCTCATTTTGGCGCGACCAAGAGAATGAGTTATTTTAAAAAGTTACGGAAACACGGCCTCAAAGTCGACACTTACGGAAGGTATACATTATATGATAAATTTTCGGTTAGGTCAGAGAAACAGGAAACTTCATAGACTATATCCGACCTTAGCTTGGTGGGTTGGTGTGTCGCCTTTAAGTCAAAATGTTGCAGGATTAAAACTGGTCGCTAGCGAGTCGGTTGTGTCCCTGGCAAAGCTCTTAACGGACATTGCCTGAACCCAGTGGAAAAATGGAGTCTACCAAATTAAACGTAGGCCTACGTTTGAATCATACGCCTAACACAATGCAATAACTCCAGTAACCCGACGTTCGGTGCGAGGTAATCTGACAATTTCCCGTGTTTTAACACCCCTTGCGTTTTCCCTTTCACAGTGATAAACATGGTAGTTTCAAAAAGTATTCTATAGCTCCAGTGACGTAATTTGTGTTTCAGATGCTTCGGTGGAAGAAATCCTTTAGGACTTGGCGAGATAAGTTTCTTCAGATTTGTGGGGAAATATAAATTTTATCTTGCATTTGAAAATTCCTACCACTGTAGAGATTACATCACTGAAAAGTTTAACCTGCAGGGTCTCTATTCTGGCACCGTCCCGGTTGTTTGGGGGGCGAAACGCATTGATTATGAGGCAATTGCTCCTCCAAATTCGTTCATTCATGTAGACGACTTCAAAAGTCCAAAAGCTTTAGTAAAATATTTGGATTTTTTGGACAAAAATGATACAGCTTATCAAGAATATCATAAGTGGAGAAAACACTTACCACCATCGGAGACTTTCGGCTCTTCTTCTGGACGCTGTCAACTGTGCAAAATGGTCCATGGCATTGAAACATTAGAACCGAAACCGATGAACGCAAATTATGTCAAATGCACAAATGCCTCTAAAACTCTGGTTATAAAACGGAAGAAATTGAAATATAGAGTAGTTAAAAGCATTAATGACTGGTGGTACGGCACTGAAAATCACGAATGTCTTTTTAAAAATTAAAAAATGCAAACAATCCGTAAAACCGGTTTTTATTAATAGCGATATGTACAGATGTAAAATCAACAAAGGAAGTGTCATATATTTTACAAAAAAAACTTTCTAAGGTTGCTTTTAGCATTAATGGGTGGCCGTTTTACATGTTTACAGAGATATATTATAACATTGTGAGAGTAAAAAACAAGTTCGAAACTTATTGCAGTCTCAGCGAATCTGTATATTGTAAATTGGATTTTTATGAGAAAAAGAAGTTGTTGCTGAATGTGCTTACCGCCTTGAAGATTTGTCTTAAACATGTTTCCTCTCACCATGGTTGTACTATAAGAAATTGCCCTTGGGTCAGTTCAAATCAATTTGTTTGTTCACTTAAGAAAAAAAGCTTTTCGTTTTAGCCTAGACGCCCCCAAAATTACACGTTTTTACAAGCCTCTAAGAATATGAAGTAGTAAAAAGTAATAAAAGTTAGGTTTGGTGTCAACTCTACCACCGAAAATGATTAATAAATTCATTTGTTCGTG
>CH002876.1:103655-120153 GCA_000149265.1 Ciona savignyi
CGTTTTTACAAGCCTCTAAGAATACGAAGTGATAAAAGTTAGGTTTGGTATTAACTATACCACCAAGGATGATTTATAAATTTATTTGTTCGTGTATTCATACACGGATTATCCCATTTAATACTGCGCGATATAATCTGGTCGAACACAAACAAACAATCACAGAGATCAAAAGCTTATCTTGCCACACCCCACTATCACAATACACAAGCCAATTTAAATTTTCATATGGCTGAAGCAAAGCTTTATATCAAAATGTTATAAAAATAATAAGTTTAGAAATATTGTTTTCATGATAACTCCTCTGTGAAAATATCATGTTAATGAAATAGTCATCCGGTGGATAGGCCATATGCCTAAACACCGAACAGCAACAGCAGAACTGGACGGCTGTACCGAGAAGAAACAGCTCGAAAAAGGTTGACCACAAGAGGGAATCCTATCCCCCTTGCTATGGAACCTCCTGGTGGACACTCTACTGCGTCAATTCACTAGAGGCTGCACTTGTGCAAGCATACGCTGATGATTTGAGCGTCATCATATGTGGCCCGGACCCATCAACGATTGGGATAATTGCCCAATCAACCCTTAATCGTGTGCAGAGATGGGTAATAAACAACCACCTTTGTTTTTCCCCGGCAAAGACGGTCGTGGTCATGTTCACAAGAAGAAGAAAATTTGGCCCTATATGGAGTCTACAGCCAGAAATAATGATGTGGCTTTACTGTCAGATTATCCGAACTATTCTGACCTATGCTTCATTAGTGTGAGTCAGCACAACATACCAGCGTGATATTTAGGACAACCTGCGCAAGGTTCAGAGATTGGCCTGCATATGCATAACTGGTACCCACAAAGGCATAAAAACGGCTCATCGCCTGAGATTTTTAGGCCACTGAAGTCTGGTTACTTAGTGTGCCACAAGAAAAATCATATTGACAGCTGCATCCAAGCAATAGAAGATATCCTTTTTTTAATGCCAGTTGATTGCAGTCCCTGCACTCTCCATCTGTAACGACATTTCATCAATCAGATCAGTGACCGTGACAGCACCACACCTACACGCCCATCTGGCCCATTACAGCTTGTCTGTTACACTGATGGGTCACGGTTTGAGGGTCACGGCTTGGAGGGGGCCTAGTGTTGATGAAGACTGCTAGATTCCAGGCCACTCAAACTTTGAGAGCAATGATCAAGCTCACGTGTTGGCTCGTGACGCATCCAGCACCGCCTTCAACGGCCCTATGTAATCCTGTATGCTGTGCAAGGACGGAATTGGAGGCACGGATGAGCCGAAAACATGCTGGAGAATGGAGACTATACTGTGGCTGTCGTCAGACGAAGGAGTATCTTGGACAAGGCCTATCCTTGTCCAGGAAACTCCTGCGGCTGCGGCGGAGACAGTTACGATCTGTTCTCCAGATCATCAATGGTCATGCTAGTTTGGCTAAGCACCAATCCATCCCCATGCGCACGGCATGTGTAACCTGTCCCTTCTGCCAAGAAGAAGACGAGACTCCTTTACACCATGTTGGCCATTGTCCAGCATTTTTTCTGACTAGATAGAAAAATTTTGTAGTTTTAAAATCTGATAATCTCTCATCTATCCCGATCAAGCATTTAGTCAGCTTCCTTCAGGACAAGGAACGACTCGACCGCTATATCGAGGATCCATGATAGCTCGGAGCGCTGGAGTAATGGCCATTATATGGCTTAAATTCCTGGTCCCGGTAGCTACCGTTGACCCGCCCATATTAATGGAATGTAATATTGTTTTGCTGGTAATAACAGAATAAACTTTTTATAGGTGGTGCGGAGGGGATATTATTTAACAGTCCTGATTTTTATCGGATCACTAACCCTGATCGAAGATATATTACATTGCATGTATAATCACTAAGAATTTTGGTAAATATACCAGATTTCAACAAAATACGGTCACAATAACAACTTCAGGATAAAGGAAACACAAAGGTTTCCTGGTATGATCATTGTTTCTTCAATCAGCAAGACAGGACGTTAATGCAAGAGTTTTTGTTGATTTAGATTATTATTTCCTGTTTTCTGTGACGTCATTATTTTCTTTAATTTGCCTTTTTATCCTTTGTTCTCTTTGTTTTTTGTACACGTGTAAGGCGTGGCTTTAGTTTCTTTCTTTAGTATTTTCGGTGACCTTTTTAGTTGTACCATGAGAGTCTGCGGTAAAGATATCAAAAGCGTTGAATAGACAAAACAATTGTAATAGATAGAGAAAAAGATCAATCTGTAGTGAACGGATTGACATAACTAATCCCCCAAACTCAGCTACTGCATTTCCTTTCACACCAAGGGACGTCCAATAATCAAATGACGAAATTCGGTAATGTAGCTTTTTAGCCTTAGCAATTTTACAACCTTGCAATGATGTAGGTAATCACTTGTATAACTATCAAGCATCGCCTTTTAATTGTAAAAGTCCAAAAAACGCGTGTATCGGTAGCAAGTATACAAATATATCATCGATAAGGTCACATAAGTAAGGACAACCACCGGGAATATAGTTTATTACAAAGTTACAACTTTCCTACAGTAACTTTGGGCAATCGGAAACGATTGATTATGTATTAAGGCAGTTTGTGCTTAGGTGCCAGGCTTTACTTGTGTTTCTTCAAGTTGTTTTTCTAGCACATTTTTTGGTTTTATGAAATCGTGATCATTCAAAAAAACATTACTGGTATATTGTATAGTTGAAGTCTAGTGAATGTTTATAACATGTAAAATGAGTGCAAGCAAAACAAGTTGAAGAAATAGATACAGCAGCAGGTTTTAGACTAAATTGGATCTAGCATTGAAACAGGAGTGTCATTATCGGCATGACTTACGAGATTAACCGTCTTTACTGGTCAGTATAATAACCAAACACGGATCAATGTAGGCTATACCAAAGCAATGTGTATTTAAACAATCCGATGTGTAATTTCGAGTGATTGCTTGAATGAATGCTTCCAATACACATACGGGGCTTTCAAAGAATCATTAACGGTATAGTAAATTCTCGGCCGGGCACAAAATAAATGGATACTTTAAATGGTTTGAAAATTCAGATTAACGTATTGCGCTTATTTTAGTAAATAATGAAAAAGAAACTAATAATTAGAATGTACTATACAAATATATATTTTTATTCCAAACACGATGGCACGTAAATAGGGAAAAGATACCTTGTGTGTTGGAAAGGATATTTAATATTTAAGCTTTTTTCTCTATTAATAGAAAAACGCGAAAAATGTCACATCGACAATCGTCAGATTAGGGCTTTTGTTCGGTTTTAGTAAACCCATTATTCAACTGGGGTTAGACAATGTTCGTTAAGTGCATTGCTCAAGGACACGACCAACTATAGTGATCAGTTTCGAAGCCACTACGGTTTGATTGAAAGGTGTCGTACTAATGTCCGGCCCGTTGGTCTAACGGTTAAGTGCTTCGCCTTTCAATCGAAAGGTTGCAGGTGCGAAACTGGTCGCTAGCTAGTCGGTTGTGTCCTTGGGTAAGGCACTTTACGGACATTGCCTGAACCCAGGGGATTAATGGGTTCTACCAAATTGAAGGAACGTATCTATCATATACAACACACTGCAATAGCTCCGGTAACCCGACGATGGGCGCGAGGTGATCAGACGATTGCCCGTGTGTTAACCCCCTTGGTTTTCCCATTCACGGGGATAAACATGAATATCCTATCCTATCCTAACCTATCAAGCTGTTCGGATTTATGGCACGTGACACATGCAGGTACAACCCTACGTTGGCGTCATTTTCGCCAGAATCATGAAACTTAGAACTATGCAAGTTGGCATTTTATGTTGCTTGTTAGTATTTACTGTTGTCGTTTGCGTTTACTTTATTGCTAACAATAAAGATATTCAACGGACTTGGTTGCGAAAGGCAAACACAATCGTTGGAAAAAAATCAAGAAAAGCTGACAAATTTGGAATTATGACACTGAAAGAAGCGATTGATATAGCGAAATTCGATGAAAAGGTAATGTAAGTCATAAAAATCATAACATCGACTCCGATTGAGTAGCTGTTACAATCTGACGGTTCCCTGTGTGAGAATAACCCTTGGTTTTTCCCATTTTCCGAAATAAACATAAATATCGTATGATATAGAAGGAATTAATTAGACATGAGTTCTGCTTAGGTTTTAAACAAAATAACTTTCTTGTGTGTAACATGACAGATTATAATCAATATGAACTCTCTTATATTACATGACAGATTGTAATCAATTGGTGCAACGACATAATCAAGGGCGCCAACAAAAAGTTCTGTGGGTGGTGTACTTTTACGAACAACAGATCTCTGGTAAAAACGAGTATTGATATAAGAAAATCTTAAAAGTAAAATAATAATACATCTACTTAAAGAAAATATATCTTTAGATCACAGATCTTCGAACTGCAGCTGTTATATTCGGTAACAAATGCATGCATAAAAATGAAATGCCACCGGATAATTTAAGGTTGGAAGATCTATTATTTTTTACTGTTTAAAACGTCACACTATAAAGCGTATTATAAAAGCGATATAAAGAAGTCTCTGAAGGGCGAAAACTGAAAGGAGCGAAAGAGGAAAGTAGGGAATTTGGGAAACTGCAAAGTAAAATAAAGAATATGACGTTAGGATATGGGTTAAGGTTAGTTCTGAAATTAAGATTTGTCTTTAGGGCACAGTTAGAATTAGTTTTCATAGTTTTAATGGGCAGTTTTACTCCTTTCCCCTTTTCCCCTTTTAGTGTTGCCCGTCCCCAAAATGCACTGATTTGGGGTATCGGATATATAATGGCCTAACTAAAAAGCAAATCGTGGTAGGCTATGTAGCATGCTTTTCAGTGATAACTTATAACCACGACAGAGCTTTACTGTTTATTTGAAATAACGTTGGTATAGTCTCAATCAATAGCACAGTTTTCCACCCTTTTTACTTTTTATCTGTGCATATTATGATTCCGGGTAGCTCTAATTGACTGCAATTTATGGTCGTTGCCTTGATATAGAGAAATCAATAAAAATGTAGCAATATCAAAGTAAGCACATTATGTAAGCTCCGGGTAGTTCAAACTGGGTATAAGATAACCAACAGATCATATTAGTCTAGTGGTTTAGTGCGTAGCCTTTCAGCTAATGGGCTGTAGGTTCGAAACTGGTCGCTAGCTAGTTGGCTGTGTCCTTGGGCAAGGCTCTTAACGGAAATTTGGCCGAACCCAGCGGATTAATGGGTTCTACCAAATTGAAGGAACGTGTCTATCATATACAACACACTGCAATAGCTCCGGTAACCCGACGGTGGGCGCGAGGGGATCTGACGATTGCCCGTGACGATACCCCCTTGGTTTCCCCACTCACAGGGGTAAACATGATTACCCTATACCTATACCCAACCATGATTTAACAGCATTCGTTATATAATGGCTGTTCTATTATATTATGTGGTTTAAAATGACCTCTAGGCGAACTACATATGAAATGTATATTTACAAATTCGTTTCAGAAGAAAAGACGTTTATTACATTTGGAACAACATGGAATCGCCCCTTACTACATCTGCAACGGTTAATTTGGAATTAAATCACTTCGAGAAAAATTATTTTAATGGTACTATGACTTACAGGTAGTTAAGTTATTAAGTTTATAAAAAAAGAACCCATATCCCTAATTTATAGCCACCCCTTAGGTTTTTTAAATTTACAATTGTAACATTTTGTTAATAAAAAATTTGTGGCTGTTACTGCATTTGACTTAAAACACCAAGGGATTTAGTCACTCCTTAAATTTCTATTATTATTAACCCAAATCTTTGGTACTTGCAGAAGAGATTCAACTGTTTACCAGCCATACCAATCAAGTGAACTAATTATCAGCAGAGTTAAGAAACTTGGCTTGCAGAAGAAAGAACGTAAGATTGCCTGGATGGTTTCCAACTGTCGATCTCATTTTGGCGCGACCAAGAGAATGAGTTATTTTAAAAAGTTACAGAAACACGGTCTCAAAGTCGACACTTACGGAAGGTATACATCATATAATTTTCGGTTGGGTCAAAGGAATATGGGAACTTTATAGACTATGTCCAACCTTAGCTTGGTGGGTTAGTGTGTCGCCTTTCAGTCGAAAGGTTGGAGGTTCATAACTGGTCACTAACGAGTTGGTTGTGTCCGTGGGCAAGGCACTTAACGGACATTGCCTGAACGCAGTGAAAAATAGATTCTACCAAATTAAAGAAACATCTAACTAAATCATACGCACAACACTATGCAATAGGTCCTGTAACCCGACGTTGGGTGCGAGGTAATCTGACAATTGCCCATGTGTTAATGCCCCTTGCGTTTTCTATTTCACAGGGATAAACATGAATACCCTATTTTTCCTGTACTGGCTGTTTCAAAAAGAAATATTCTGTAGCTCTGGTGATGTAATTCTTGTTTCAGATGCTTCGGTGGAAGAAATCCTTTAGGACGTGGGGAGATAAGTTTCTTCAGATTTGTAGGAAAATATAAATTTTATCTTGCATTTGAAAATTCCTACCACTGTAGAGATTATATTACTGAGAAGTTTAACCAGCACGGCCTCTATTCTGGCACCGTTCCGGTTGTTTGGGGGCCGAAACGCATTGATTATGCGGCAATTGCTCCTCTAAATTCGTTCATTCATGTAGACGACTTCAAAAGTCCAAAAGATTTAGTAAAATATTTGGACTTTTTGGACAAAAATGATACAGCTTATCAAGAATATCACAAGTGGAGGAAAAACTTACCATCTTCGGAGACTTTTGGCTCTTTTTCTGGACGCTGTCAACTGTGCAAAATGGTTCATGGCATTGAAGCATTAGAACCGAAACCGATGAACGCAAATTATGTCAAATGCACAAATGCCTCTAAAACTCTGGTTATAAAACGGAAGAAATTGAAATATAGAGTAGTTAAAAGCATTAATGACTGGTGGTACGGCACTGAAAATCACGAATGTCTTTTTAAAAATTAAAAAATGCAAAAAATCCGTAAAACCGGTTTTTATGAATAGCGATATGTACAGATGTAAAATCAACAAAGGACGTGTCATATATTTTACAAAAAAAAACTTTCTAAGGTTGCTTTTAGCATTAATGGGTGGCCGTTTTACATGTTTACAGAGATATATTATAACATTGTGAGAGTAAAAAACAAGTTCGAAACTTATTGCAGTCTCAGCGAATCTGTATATTGTAAATTGGATTTTTATGAGAAAAAGAAGTTGTTGCTGAATGTGCTTACCGCCTTGAAGATTTGTCTTGAACATGTTTCCTCTCACCAAGGTTGTACTATAAGAAATTGCCCTTGGGTTAGTTCAAATCAATTTGTTTGTTCACTTAAGAACAAAAGTTTTCGTTTTAGCCAGGAGGCCCCCAAAATTACACGTTTTTACAAGCCTCTAAGAATATAAAGTAGTAAAAAATAATAAAAGTTAGGTTTGGTGTCAACTCTACCACCGAAGATGATTTATAAATTCATTTGTTCGTGTATTCATACACGGATTATCTGGTTTAATACTGCGCGATATAATCTGGTCGAACACAAACAAACAATCACAGAGATCAAAAGCTTATCTTGCCTAACCCACTATCACAATACACAAGCCAATTTAAATTCCCATATGGCTGAGGCAAAGCTTTATAAAAAAATGTTATAAAAAATAAGTTTAGTAATATTGTTTGATTCCAGGATAGCTCATCTGCGAAAATATCATGTTCATGAAATAGTCATCCAGAGTATAGGCCATTTGCCTAAACCCCGAACAGCAACAGCAGAAGTGCACAGATGTACCGAGAAGAAACAGGTCGAAAAAGGTTGCCCACAAGAGGGAATCCTATCCCCCTTGCTATGCAACCTCCTGGTGGACACTCTACTGCGTCAATTCACTAGAGGCTGCACTTGTGCATACGCCGATGATTTGAGCGTCATCATATGTGGCCCGGACCCATCAACGATTGGGATGATTGCCCAGTCAACCCTTAATCGTCTGGAGAAATGGGTAATAAACAACCACCTTTGTTTTTCCCCGGCAAAGACGGTCGTGGTCATGTTCACAAGAAGAAGAAAATGGTCTTTAAGGCCGCTTCTTCTCCACAACATCCAGCTTACCTTATCTTAGGAAGCTAAGTATCTTGGTGTTATCTTAGACAACAAGTTGTCTTGGAAGAAATACCATACAAGTCGTATCAAGAAGGCAACTGCTGCGCTAGCACAATGCCGAAGAGCAGTTGGCCTTATATGGAGTCTACAGTCAAAAATAATGATCATAACCAATGCTTCATTAGTGTGAGTCAGCACAACATACCAGCGTAATATTTAGGAGAACCTGTGCAAGGTTCGGAGATTGGTCTGCCTATGCATCACTGGTGCCCACAAAGTCATAAAAACGGCTTATCGCCTAAGATTTTAGGCCACTGAAGTCTGGTTACTCAGTGTGCCAGAAAAAAGTTATATTGACAGTTGCAACCAAGCAATGGAAGATATTCTTCTTTTAATGCCAGTTGATTGCAGTCCCTGCACTCTCCATCTGTAACGACATTTCGTCAATCAGATCAGTGACCGTGGCATCACCACACCGACACGCCCATCTGGCCCATTACAGCTTGTCTGTTACACTGATGGGTCACGTTTTGTGGGTCACGGCTTGAGGGAGGGCCTAATGTTGTGGAACTCTGCTGGATTCCAGGCCACTCAAACTTTGAGGGCAATGATTAAGCTGACGTGTTGGCTCGTGACGCATCCAGCACCGCCTTTAACGGCCCAGGACCATCCCTATGTAATCCTGTATGCTGTGCAAGGACGGAATTGGAGGCACGGATGAGCCGAAAACATGCTGAAGAATGGAGACTAAACTGTGGCTGTCGTCAGACGAAGAAGTATCTTGGGCCAGGCCTATCCTTGTCCAGGAAACTCCTGCGGCTGCGGCGGAGACAGTTACGATTTGTTCTCCAGATCATCATTGGTTATGCTAATTTGGATAAGCACCAATCCATCCCCATGCGCACGGCATGTGTAACCTGTCCCTTCTGCCAAGAAGAAGACGAGACTCCTTTACACCATGTTGGCCACTGTACAGCACTTGTTCTGACCAGATAAAGAAATGTGTTTTTAAATCTGATGATCTCGCATCTATCCCGGTCAAGCATTTAGTCAGCTTCCTTAAGGACACGGGACGACTTGACCGCTATATCGAGGATCCATGACAGCTCGGGGCGCTGGAGTAATGGCCATTCTATGGCTTAAATTCCTGGTCCACGTAGCTACCGTTGACCCGCCCATATTAATGTAATGTAATATTGTTTTGCTGGTAATAACAGAATAAACTTTTTATAGGTGGTATTATTTAACAGTCCTGATTTTTATCGGATCACTAACCCTGATCGAAGATATATTACACTGCATGTTTAATCACTAAGAATTTTGGTAAATATACCAGATTTTCAACAAAATACGGTCACAATAACAACTTCAGGATAAATGAAACACAAAGGTTTCCTGGTATGATCATTGTTTCTTCAATCAGCAAGACAGGATTTTAATGCAAGAGTTTTTGTTGATTTAGATTATTATTTCCTGTTTTCTGTGACGTCATTATTTTCTTTAATTTGCCTTTTTATCCTTTGTTCTCTTTGTTTTTTGTACACGTGTAAGGCGTGGCTTTAGTTTATTTCTTTAGTATTTTCGGTGACCTTTTTAGTTGTACCTGAGAGTCTGCGGTAAAGATATCAAAAGCGTTGAATAGACAAAACAATTGTAATAGATAGAGAGAAAGATCAAACTGTGGTGAACGGATTGACATAACCAATCCCCCAAACTCAGTTACCGCATTTAAATAAACTTCGGTAAAGAAGAGCGCGTAACTGCAAAGGGGCAATAGGCAAATTCAAAACATCTCTCTGTTTTGCGATTTCCTTTCACATCAAGGGACGTCCAATAATCAAATGACGAAATTCGCTAATGTAGCAATTTTACAACCTTGCAATGATGTAGGTAATCAGTTTTATAACTATCAAGCATTGCTTTTAAATTGTTAAGGTGGGTTCTCAATAAAAATGCAATAATTTTCCAAAAAACGCGTGTATCCGTGACAAGTATACAAACCCATCATCGTTAAGGTCACATATAATTTAAACTGCATTCATGCAACCAGAGACAGCCCATTTTACACATACTAGTAGGCAAACCTTCAAACTAAATAAAAAATACCATCTATCATCTGTCCTATCGATAGAATTGGCGCATTTTTTATTAACAGAATTGGCAAAAGGTGAAAGAAGTCATCTAACCCTGTTTTTCTATATTGAAGTAACAACTTTCCTACAGTTAGCCTACTTTGGGCAATCGGAAACAATTGATTACTTGTATTAAAGCAGTTTGTGCTTAAAGGTGCCAGGCTTTATTTGTGTTTCTTCAAGTTGTTTTTCTAGCACATTTTTTTGGTTTTATTAAATCGTGAACGAATCATTCAAAAAAACATTACTGGTATAGTGTATAGTTGAAGTCTAGTGAATGTTTATAACATGTAAAATAAGTGCAAGCAAAACAAGTTGAAGAAATAGATACAGCAGCAGGTTTTAGACTAGTTTGGATCTAGCATTGGAACAGGAGTGTCATTATCGGCATGACTTACGAGATTAACCGTCTTTACTGGTCAGTATAATAACCAAACACGGATCAATGTAGGCTATACCAAAGCAATGTGTCTTTAAACAATCCGAGATGTAATTTCGAGTGATTGCTTAAATGAATGCTTCTAATATGCATAATGGGCTTTTAAATAATCATTAACGGCATAGTAAATTCTCGGCCGGGCACAAAATAAATGGATACTTTAAATGGTTTGAAAATTCAGATTAACGTATTGCGCTTATTTTAGTAAATAATGAAAAAGAAACTAATAATTAGAATGTACTATAAAAATATATATTTTTATTCCAAACACGATGGCACGTAAATAGGGAAAAGATACCTTGTGTGTTGGAAAGGATATTTAATATTTAAGCTTTTTTCTCTATTAATAGAAAAACGCGAAAAATGTCACATCGACAATCGTCAGATTAGGGCTTTTGTTCGGTTTTAGTAAACCCATTATTCAACTGGGGTTAGACAATGTTCGTTAAGTGCATTGCTCAAGGACACGACCAACTATAGTGATCAGTTTCGAAGCCACTACGGTTTGATTGAAAGGTGTCGTACTAATGTCCGGCCCGTTGGTCTAACGGTTAAGTGCTTCGCCTTTCAATCGAAAGGTTGCAGGTGCGAAACTGGTCGCTAGCTAGTCGGTTGTGTCCTTGGGTAAGGCACTTTACGGACATTGCCTGAACCCAGGGGATTAATGGGTTCTACCAAATTGAAGGAACGTATCTATCATATACAACACACTGCAATAGCTCCGGTAACCCGACGATGGGCGCGAGGTGATCAGACGATTGCCCGTGTGTTAACCCCCTTGGTTTTCCCTATGTAACGGTGAGAAACGAAATTTTTCCAAAGCGAAATGGCAGAAACGAAAGTTTTGTTTCTGAAAAAAAATGTATTAGTTTAATTTTTTAGCAGTTAGGTGGCACTAGAGGTCAAACGGTAAAATAGCCATATAACTTTTTTTAATTCAATAACGGTGTCTGGCCGAATGGTTAGCGCGACTTATTCGTTAGTATAGACCAGCCCATGTTGGGTTCGATACTTAACCCGGTAACATTTATTTTATTCACATGAACCAGCCTAATTAAAATTGGTAAAACGTCACAGTGACGTCATGCAGAACATTGGCGGCGTGAGAAATCAGCTTTGTCGCGCGTTATTATGATGTCATAATTAAACTCGAGTTAACAGTACAAACTCTGCCAATAGTGGTGTGAATAATGACTCATAATGGAGTTACATTATTACTTGTGTAATCCCCACAACAGAAAGATTTTTTTGTTTGCAATACAAAATTACAATTATGATGCTAAGTTTGTGATCAGGTGTTTAATAATTACGTGCGTCACCGAGTAGCACATAAGCTAAATGTTCTATAGCAGAAAGCGGTTACTTAATTTGTCCTCAAAGTTTTGAAGAACAAATTGTACTTGCCCATGTTTTGACCGATTCACCTCTTAACAAAGATTTAAAACTATTTAACCACGAAGCATGCGATATCACATTTTACTGTCATAAAACTAACATAACAACTTTTCGTTATCGTTTCTGGAAACAAAATTTTCGTTTCTCGGGTAAAATTTTTGTTTCTTAGAAACGAAAATTGTGTTTCCTAAATGAGTTTTGGATTATTATTTCCCCAAGTTCTATGATTACATAATTCGTCAAGCTGACACAATATCAACAATTTCGAGTGAAAATGATTGCATGTGCAGTTAATAAATGTATTTGGACCTTTTAAACCAAGATAATGTATTTGTTGTATTCATTTAAATGAAACATAAATGTATAAACCCACAACAAAATAATACACTGATTAGTACTTTTTACGGGCGGTAATAGAAACAAACGGGGTTAAAAGAGTGATTTAAATTCGTGTAACCGATAAACATTAAAAAACCCGTCATAAATAATGATTTTAATTTAGAATAACATTAGAGAGATTTTCAGGTAGATATACATGAACAAACTGTCGTAAAAATAACAAAAAAAAACGAAAATTACGTGACTAAAGATAAAATGGATGATGATAATTACTCCAAAAGTGATTACGTTATTGATTTTTACATTTTTTGCTTTCCGAAACTCGCTTTTGTTGTGTGTCATTTAGTTAATTCTGCTACAACATACCTTTTCTGCAATCATTGTGTTTATCCATAATAAACAACAAGTTTTGCAAAACAACAAGAAGGATATTTAATTATATTGTAAAAAATTGATGTGTGTTAATTGCCGCATCACACCTAAGTTCATTAATATACTGCGAAAATTTGTCGACATTTATATATGAAAGCGGGCTGATATCATGTCAACGACGTATATAAGAACATGACTTAAGGTGTTTCCGTAATATGTTTGAATATTGTCCTTTAAAAACGACTGTCATTTTTCTTTCTTATAAACGATTGTCATATTTTCTAACATATTATATTAAATCTAACATGTCCACTTTTTAATAATTGTGATTGAATGACAGTTGAACCAATGTCCTAAAATAGTTAATATTCATGCCTGTATTGAGAATTGCATGTTAATCTGATCAAGGGATTAATGTTTTCATATATTGCAGTATTATGGAATTAAATAGGATCGATATAGCGAACATTTTGATAATTTGACCTTGTGCGTGGGTGCGTTTGTGGCGCGCAATTGAAAACCATACAAGATATAAGGTTTATTGGGGGGAACACATTTAAAGGTATGTTATCTACCCATCTATCAATTTTCATGCACTTACCACAACAAATCGTCGATTTAGCTATATCCAAGCTGTTTCATTTCATCCCAAAGCGAAAATACTGATCATTTGACGTTGTGTGGGTGCGTGAATGGTGCGCGTTTGAAAACCCAACAAGATATAAGGTTTATTTTTTGGGAGCAAGTTTATAAATGTGTTATCCACCCATCTACCAATTTCCATGTACTTACTATGACAAATCGTCGATTTAGCTATATCCAAGCTGTTTCATTTCAACCCAAATCGAACATATTGATAATTTGACTTATAGTGTGGGTGCGTTCATGGCGTGCGTTTAAAAACCAAACAAGATATAAGGTTTATTTTTTGAGAACAAATTTAATGTCATTCTAAGCTAAAATCATTTTTATGACTAGTTGTTTTAATGTTCATTGGTTGCACACATTTATATCACTCTTTAATCACATTTCTTTTTATTACCGCCCGTGAAAAGTTCTAATCAGTGTGTTATTTACAATATTGTAGGTTAAAACCACAAATCAGTGTGTTATTTACAATATTGTAGGCCCAACCACATTTATTAAAATTAACTGCACGCGCAATATATTTGACTCGAAATTGTTGTGGTATGTGAGAGTTGGAAAAGTTAACCTTTTTCTTCAAGTACATTGCGCAATCGTGGCATAAGCGTTTATGTAAGGATTTTTGGCCCTGGTGCACCAGTAGGAGACGCGCTTATCTTTTTGATGACTCGTGCGAACGCGGTCAGCTCACGATAATAATAACGGAGAATAAACTATTATTTCTTTAATATAAATGGTGAGGTCTCTAACAATTCAAGCCAAAAAGTAAAGATTGTTTCTAAACTTTCGGTGTGCACACCACACGCATGTCGCGCAACTAAAATTTCCACATTTAAAAGATCCGTGATTTATTGTTGTTTACAAGAATTAGTTCTTCGAAATAATTAATCAGATCACCGCTGCTTAATGCGTAATTGGATCTATGCCCGTCCTAACTAAATTCATATAAATAAAACGCTATTTAATATTTTGTAAATAAATGGATCAAATACATTATCTTAGTATAAAAGGTTCAACTACATTTATTAACTGCACACATAATCTCTTTCAACCGAAATTGTTGTGGTATTGTGTCAGATAAATTACTTATATAATAATAAAACTTGGGAAAGTGATAACCTAAAGTCCACTTATGAAACACAATTTTTGTTTGTAGAAACGAGAAACGAAAAATTGTGTTTCCAGAAACGAAAATTTTGTTTCTAAAAGCTATAAAGAAAAGTTTCGTTTTTGTGTTAGTTTTACGACATTTTGTTTATTAATATAAACCGGAGCACATTTCTTTAAAGTTAATCTAAATAAAAATCATATTTATGGCTAGTTGTTTTATTGTTTATCGGTTGCACACATTTAAATTAATCTTTAATCCCGTTTGTTTTTAATACCGCCTGTTAAAGGACTAACCAGTGTGTTTTTGTAATGTTGTGGGTTTATACCCTTATTTTATTTATATAAATATAGAACAAATACATTATCTTAGTATGAAAGGACCAACTACATTTTTAACCGAACACGCAATCTCTTTAATTCGAAATAGATGTGGTATTGCGTCAGCTTAACGAATCATATAATTTGGTAAAACGATAACCCTAAATTCATTTAAGAAACACAATTTTTGTTTCTAGAAACGAAAATTTTAGCTGAGAAACCAAAATTTCGTTTCCAGAAACGAAAATTGTGTTTCCAGAAACGAAAATTTTGTTTAAAGAAGCGATAACGAAAAATTTTGTTTTTATGTTAGTTTTACGACGTTTGTTTTTTAATATATGCCTGACACTTCTCTCTAATGATAATCTATATTAAAATCATATTTATGGCTAGTGTTTATCGGTTGCACACATTTAAATTACTCTTTAATCCCTTTTGATTCTATTACCGCCTGTGAAAAGTACTAACCAGTGTGTTATTTTTAATGTTGTGGGTTTATACCTTAATTTTTTATGGACGTGAAAAAAATATCTACATTAACTTAGTTTAAAGGGTCCAATTACATTTATTAACTACACACACAATCTCTGTTACTCGAAATTGTTGTGGAATTGCGTCAGCTTGACAAATCATATAATCATAGAACTTGGGAAAATGATAACCCTGAATTCATTTAAGAAGCAACATTTTTGTTTCTGGAAACGAAAATTATAGCCGAGAAACGAAAATTTTGTTTCCAGAAACGAAAATTTTGATTCTTGACGCGATAGCGAAAAGTTTCGTTTTTTATGTTAGTTTTACGGCATTTTGTTCATTAATATATATATCTGGCACTTCTCTGTGATGTTAATCTAAATTAATATCAATATTTATAGCTAGTTGTTTTAATGTTTATCGGTTGCATACATTTAAATCAATCTTTAATCCCGTTTGTTTGTTTTGTCGTCCGTGAAAGGTACTAACCAGAGGGTTTTTTTTATTGTTGTGGGATTTTACATTTTTTTATTTAAATGAATAGAACCAATACATTATCTTAATATAAAAGGTCTACATTTATTAACTGCACACGCAATCCCTTTCACTCGAGGTTGTTATGGTATTGCGTCAGCTTAACAAATCATATAATCATAGAACTTGGGAAAATGATAACCCTAAATTGATTAAAGAAACAAAATTTTTGTTTCTAGAAACGAAAACTTTAGCCGAGAAACGAAAATTTTGTTTCCAGAAACGAAAATTGTGATTCTTGAAGCGATAGCGAAAAGTTTCGTTTTTATGTTAGTTTTACGCAATTTTGTTTATTAATCTATACCTGACACATTTCTCCGATGTTAATATAAATTAAAATCAATATTTATGGATAGTTGTTTTAATATTTATCCGTTGCGCATATTTAAATTAATCTTTAATCCCGTTTGTTTGTATTGCCGTCCGAGAAAAGTACTAACTAGTGTGTTATTTTCAATGTTGTGGGTTTATAACTTTTTTTTTATGGATCTGAAAAAAAAATATTTTAGTTTAAAAGGTCCATACATTTATTAACTGCACACACAATCTCTGTTACTCGAAATTGTTATGGTATTGCGTCAGCTTAACAAATCAT
>CH002876.1:120253-211228 GCA_000149265.1 Ciona savignyi
TATATTTTTATTCCAAACACGATGGCACGTAAATAGGGAAAAGATACCTTGTGTGTTGGAAAGGATATTTAATATTTAAGCTTTTTTCTCTATTAATAGAAAAACGCGAAAAATGTCACATCGACAATCGTCAGATTAGGGCTTTTGTTCGGTTTTAGTAAACCCATTATTCAACTGGGGTTAGACAATGTTCGTTAAGTGCATTGCTCAAGGACACGACCCAACTATAGTGATCAGTTTCGAAGCCACTACGGTTTGATTGAAAGGTGTCGTACTAATGTCCGGCCCGTTGGTCTAACGGTTAAGTGCTTCGCCTTTCAATCGAAAGGTTGCAGGTGCGAAACTGGTCGCTAGCTAGTCGGTTGTGTCCTTGGGTAAGGCACTTTACGGACATTGCCTGAACCCAGGGGATTAATGGGTTCTACCAAATTGAAGGAACGTATCTATCATATACAACACACTGCAATAGCTCCGGTAACCCGACGATGGGCGCGAGGTGATCAGACGATTGCCCGTGTGTTAACCCCCTTGGTTTTCCCATTCACGGGGATAAACATGAATATCCTATCCTATCCTAACCTATCAAGCTGTTCGGATTTATGGCACGTGACACATGCAGGTACAACCCTACGTTGGCGTCATTTTCGCCAGAATCATGAAACTTAGAACTATGCAAGTTGGCATTTTATGTTGCTTGTTAGTATTTACTGTTGTCGTTTGCGTTTACTTTATTGCTAACAATAAAGATATTCAACGGACTTGGTTGCGAAAGGCAAACACAATCGTTGGAAAAAAATCAAGAAAAGCTGACAAATTTGGAATTATGACACTGAAAGAAGCGATTGATATAGCGAAATTCGATGAAAAGGTAATGTAAGTCATAAAAATCATAACATCGACTCCGATTGAGTAGCTGTTACAATCTGACGGTTCCCTGTGTGAGAATAACCCTTGGTTTTTCCCATTTTCCGAAATAAACATAAATATCGTATGATATAGAAGGAATTAATTAGACATGAGTTCTGCTTAGGTTTTAAACAAAATAACTTTCTTGTGTGTAACATGACAGATTATAATCAATATGAACTCTCTTATATTACATGACAGATTGTAATCAATTGGTGCAACGACATAATCAAGGGCGCCAACAAAAAGTTCTGTGGGTGGTGTACTTTTACGAACAACAGATCTCTGGTAAAAACGAGTATTGATATAAGAAAATCTTAAAAGTAAAATAATAATACATCTACTTAAAGAAAATATATCTTTAGATCACAGATCTTCGAACTGCAGCTGTTATATTCGGTAACAAATGCATGCATAAAAATGAAATGCCACCGGATAATTTAAGGTTGGAAGATCTATTATTTTTTACTGTTTAAAACGTCACACTATAAAGCGTATTATAAAAGCGATATAAAGAAGTCTCTGAAGGGCGAAAACTGAAAGGAGCGAAAGAGGAAAGTAGGGAATTTGGGAAACTGCAAAGTAAAATAAAGAATATGACGTTAGGATATGGGTTAAGGTTAGTTCTGAAATTAAGATTTGTCTTTAGGGCACAGTTAGAATTAGTTTTCATAGTTTTAATGGGCAGTTTTACTCCTTTCCCCTTTTCCCCTTTTAGTGTTGCCCGTCCCCAAAATGCACTGATTTGGGGTATCGGATATATAATGGCCTAACTAAAAAGCAAATCGTGGTAGGCTATGTAGCATGCTTTTCAGTGATAACTTATAACCACGACAGAGCTTTACTGTTTATTCGAAATAACGTTGGTATAGTCTCAATCAATAGCACAGTTTTCCACCCTTTTTACTTTTTATCTGTGCATATTATGATTCCGGGTAGCTCTAATTGACTGCAATTTATGGTCGTTGCCTTGATATAGAGAAATCAATAAAAATGTAGCAATATCAAAGTAAGCACATTATGTAAGCTCCGGGTAGTTCAAACTGGGTATAAGATAACCAACAGATCATATTAGTCTAGTGGTTTAGTGCGTAGCCTTTCAGCTAATGGGCTGTAGGTTCGAAACTGGTCGCTAGCTAGTTGGCTGTGTCCTTGGGCAAGGCTCTTAACGGAAATTTGGCCGAACCCAGCGGATTAATGGGTTCTACCAAATTGAAGGAACGTGTCTATCATATACAACACACTGCAATAGCTCCGGTAACCCGACGGTGGGCGCGAGGGGATCTGACGATTGCCCGTGACGATACCCCCTTGGTTTCCCCACTCACAGGGGTAAACATGATTACCCTATACCTATACCCAACCATGATTTAACAGCATTCGTTATATAATGGCTGTTCTATTATATTATTGGTTTAAAAATGACCTCTAGGCGAACTACATATGAAATGTATATTTACAAATTCGTTTCAGAAGAAAAGACGTTTATTACATTTGGAACAACATGGAATCGCCCCTTACTACATCTGCAACGGTTAATTTGGAATTAAACCACTTCGAGAAAAATTATTTTAATGGTACTATGACTTACAGGTAGTTAAGTTATTAAGTTTTTTAAAAAAGAACCCATATCCTAATTATAGCCACCCTTAGTTTTTTAAATTTACAATTGTAACATTTTGTTAATAAAAAATTTGTGGCTGTTACTGCATTTGACTTAAAACACCAAGGGATTTAGTCACTCCTTAAATTTCTATTATTATTAACCCAAATCTTTGGTACTTGCAGAAGAGATTCAACTGTTTACCAGCCATACCAATCAAGTGAACTAATTATCAGCAGAGTTAAGAAACTTGGCTTGCAGAAGAAAGAACGTAAGATTGCCTGGATGGTTTCCAACTGTCGATCTCATTTTGGCGCGACCAAGAGAATGAGTTATTTTAAAAAGTTACAGAAACACGGTCTCAAAGTCGACACTTACGGAAGGTATACATCATATAATTTTCGGTTGGGTCAAAGGAATATGGGAACTTTATAGACTATGTCCAACCTTAGCTTGGTGGGTTAGTGTGTCGCCTTTCAGTCGAAAGGTTGGAGGTTCATAACTGGTCATTAACGAGTTGGTTGTGTCCGTGGGCAAGGCACTTAACGGACATTGCCTGAACGCAGTGAAAAATAGATTCTACCAAATTAAAGAAACATCTAACTAAATCATACGCACAACACTATGCAATAGGTCCTGTAACCCGACGTTGGGTGCGAGGTAATCTGACAATTGCCCATGTGTTAATGCCCCTTGCGTTTTCTATTTCACAGGGATAAACATGAATACCCTATTTTTTCCTGTACTGGCTGTTTCAAAAAGAAATATTCTGTAGCTCTGGTGACGTAATTCTTGTTTCAGATGCTTTGGTGGAAGAAATCCTTTAGGACGTGGCGAGATAAGTTTCTTCAAATTTGTAGGAAAATATAAGTTTTACCTTGCATTTGAAAATTCCTACCACTGTAGAGATTATATAACGGAGAAGTTTAACCAGCACGGCCTCTATTCTGGCACCGTCCCGGTTGTTTGGGGGCCGAAACGCATTGATTATGCGGCAATTGCTCCTCCAAATTCGTTTATTCATGTAGACGACTTCAAAAGTCCAAAAGATTTAGTAAAATATTTGGATTTTTTGGACAAAAATGATACAGCTTATCAAGAATATCACAAGTGGGAGGAAAAACTTACCATCTTCGGAGACTTTTGGCTCTTTTTCTGGACGCTGTCAATTGTGCAAAATGCTCCATGACGTTGAAGCATTAGAGCCCAAACCGATGAATGCAGATTATGTCAAATGTACAATTGCCTCTAAAACTCTAGTGAAAAAAAGGAAGAAATTGAAATACAGAGTACTGAAAAGCATTAATGACTGGTGGTACGGCACTGAAAATCACGAATGTCTTTTTAATAAATAAAAAAGCAAAAAATGAGTTTTTATATGGCCTTTGCGCCAATCCTGTTAATGCGTAAACTGCGGTTTAGCACATAACATTTTTTCTATGCCGGCCTTATGTGTAGTAAGTATTCTTCTTGTCATCGATAGCAAGCCAGTGTATATGCCAATGAATACTCCCGCCTCCACATAATGTTTGTACATCCAGAAGCAACAAGCGCTTTGGTTTAGAACAAGTGTTTATTTTAGCTGTGCAGTTTTGTCAAAATTAAAAATAGAACCCAGAGTAATTGTTTTTGAATAGGCTTACCGCTTTGGTGATTTGTCGTCGCCAAAGAGAAAATTGTTAATCAATTTTGTGTTGGCAATAGCGTTAAAAAAACAGACACGACCTTCAATTTTTGTTTTTAAACTTATTTTTGTGGATTCTAATTTGTAGCCTTTTTATGATACCACTGCATAACAGAAATAGGGAGAACATGTTTAAGAACCGGTACATGAATTTGAGGTAACTATAAAAGCCGATGCTACGGCGTGCTATAAAGCATAACAATTCGTTATCTTAGCATGGTGGTACCATAAGAAATTGCCCTTGGGTTAATTCAATTTAATGAATAGGTTTCGCATTTTTAAGAAGTTTTGGCTTATGTATCTTTACTTTCCGGGCGGGTAAGAAACAAAATGGCTTATGTCCAAAATGAGCACAAATCAATTTGTTTGATCAGTTCAGAACAAAAGCTTTTCGTTTTAGCCTTGACGCACCCAGAATTACACGTTTTTACAAGCCTCTAAGAATATGAAGTGATAAAAGTTAGGTTTGGTATTAACTATACCACCAAGGATGATTTATAAATTTATTTGTTCGTGTATTCATACACGGATTATCCCATTTAATACTGCGCGATATAATCTGGTCGAACACAAACAAACAATCACAGAGATCAAAAGCTTATCTTGCCACACCCACTATCACAATACACAAGCCAATTTAAATTTTCAAATGGCTTTAAGCTTTATATGATTTTGTTTCCTATTTGCATTATTCCGTTCCACATGGAGTTAGTATATCGAAATGCTATGAACAATAATAAGTATAGTAATTTTTTTGCTGGTAATAACAGAGAAAACTTTTTAGGGGGAAAGGAAATAATATTTAACAGTCCTGATTTTAATGAACCCGAATTTAATGAACTTTGTGCCGAGGTTAGCCTATCGATCATATTAATAGAAATATTTAGATTACCTTGTGGTCACATTCACGGAACTAAGTGAATACGTTTTAGTTATCCGAGAACGGTTATGCCTGATCTGAAGACATTTACTACCATATTCAATGAATTGATAAGTCGGAAAAAGACAAGGGTTTACTGAGTGCATTTATCTGTTTATTGAATGTTGATAAAGGTTAAATCCAGTTCACGGAAATTTATCAGATTTAATCAGAACAGAGAACATAGCTTAAACAGGAGACATAGCTGAACATTTTAACCTGAATCTCATTAAATTGAATGGACTTATTATTTTAAAAATATTATTTTAAGAAAAACAATTTGAGCAATCGCGCAATTTTACAATATTGTCAAAAGTAAACGCAAACGCCCCTGATAATACCAGGAAATGAGATAATATCACTGATCTCAATCTTCTTATAACCGCTGCTTCGTATAAAAGCAATTTCAGAAGATTGTATCGCAGTTATATATATATGATATAGTATTACAGGCATAGAGCGGTATTAAGTAGGACTTTATTATACTAAAGTTGTTGTTTAAAGAGTATATTTTATTTTGCAGTGAGATAAATAAACCCTGACATTAGTTTTTTGCAGAAAGTTTAGAAATAATCACTCGTCAATACGATTACAATGAATCGTGTTAGATATTAGTATACTACAAATTATATTTTTATTATTAACGGCTGTCAAACCATTTTACCATCGAGATTAATTTTATTTTATTAAATTATATGACCAAGAACGTTGCTTTCTTTTTTAATTTTTATCGTTTTTGTTGAAATTCTCTGCAAAAAATTTATAAACTGACTTCCGATTAATTTCGGCTGTCAAATTTGGCTTAAAATTAAACGCAGATGTTTTATCGAGGGTAATATGCCTTAGGCGAATGGCAATGTTTTAGAGTCTGTCACTTAATTTTAGCCAGGTTGACATCAAATATTTAAAGTTTAAAAGGCGAGTTATAGCAGCATATTTTATTAAAGCCAAGTCGGCATACTCTTGCAGAGTATTTCGGTACATTTGATCCTGCAGGTTGATTCGTCAAATGAAATAAATTCGGAAAAGAATATCAGATTTCTTATAAAACTAACTGTATTTTTAGAAATGTTGAAATTGGAAATTTACTTCGTTTTGTTCGGAACTTTATTCTACACAGAAGGTTTGGTTAAATAAATTTGACTTTTTAGTTAATATCGTTTGATCTTAACAACGGCAATATTTCTATAAAAAGTACAATTTAAATAAATATCACTTAAAAGTGAAACTTTTATAAATGTATTTTGTAAGTTATTTAAAAAAACTTTATTCAAATCAAAGTTTTGATTTAACTTAAAATCCTCAGCTTTAGAATGTTGGACGTGCATCAGTAACCGCGGAATTAGCCACTGCGACACCCACGGGCTACTATCAACAATGCCTACCGGAACAAGTGCGTAGCTATGATCTCACAATCAAAGCTTATTCTTATGACTTTTGTTGCAGGGATCATGCGAAACAATGGTTTGGAGAAATAGTGGCCAATATCACGTCATAAAGCAATGCAAGCAAAGAAATTCGTGTCTAAACAATCAACTACAGGTATTCGCTGTCTATACCTGGTTACCTGAAAGTTATTTGTTATGAGTAAATTTACGTTTAATCTTAGAATTCCCCGTTAATGGGAAGCGCAATGGGCGCTGTACACACGGGCAATCGTCGGGTAACCTCACGTCCATCGTCGGTTACCGAAGCTATTGCAGTGTATTGTGTATGATTTAAGATGTTGCTTCTAGAACCCATCATTTCACGGGGTTCAGGCAATGTTCGTTAAGTGCCTTGCATAAGGACACAACCAACTTGCTAGCGACCACTTTGAATCTGCAATGTTTATGCTAAAAGGCGGCGCACTAGTGTACCAGACTAATTTGTCCGATGTAATCATGTCAAATATCACACAGAATGGAATGCTGTCCGGTACAACGTCACAATGCAACACGGATCAAACAAATTCAATGTGCACATGCTGTTGTCATAGTGACAGATGCAATGTTGGCCCACTTAGTTGTTTGGCAGGTAAGTTGGTATTGACTGTGAGCAGGGTTCGAATTAATGATTTTGAAACAATTCGCAAAATGCGTGGGTTAGGATGTTAATTTGCTTTAGAATGCGGTTTCAGAACCTCTCAAACTAATCTTTAAAACCAGAAAGATAATTAATTAAGCAAACAGTACCGTTATTTAGTAGTAATGATGGATAAACTACACTAAACATATCGTAAGTTAATGCGTGTAGGATAGGACGAATATCGACGAAACGAAGCCTTTGAAACGAGTAATCTTATTTGTTAAAAAAACATAATTATAACCTTATTATAAAGGGAAGTGTCGCAACTCTGCCAATCATAAATAAAGGAATCGTTGTATATTAACGCATAATGGCTATTGTTGCATTGTGATAGAAATGCTTATTATGCGTTAATAATGCAAAGTAAAGGCAAGGTAAATAAATGTAATAATAATGTGATTGTTAAATGTTATGTTGAAGGCAAACGATGTATTAAAAGTGCGCGAAATCAGTAACGGTAATTTATATTTTCGCGATTTTGTTAAATTTTGTAATTCGCGAACTTTAAAAAACAGTTCGCGAATAGCGATTCGCGATCCCTTAATTCGAACTCTGCTATGTATACCCAGAGTAAAAGCATTACCTATGTATACGTATAGAAACAACATGCAAGCCACAATACGAACTCCCACACGGCTACGTCAGTTGCACAGCGGCCAACCACTTAGGCTCAGAATGCAGCTTCAAATGCACCGACCCGTTATACGATATATTTCCGGAGGGATCCATTAGCAATACATGCCTTGAAAATGGCAATT
The DNA here is from genome assembly GCA_000149265.1 of Ciona savignyi. Classification (NCBI taxonomy): domain Eukaryota; kingdom Metazoa; phylum Chordata; class Ascidiacea; order Phlebobranchia; family Cionidae; genus Ciona; species Ciona savignyi. Next base: position 128,191 of record CH002876.1, read on the forward strand.
GGAGCGGCCCTGCTCCATGCTGTACACGTAAGTTCTTTAAAGAATTTAAAGTAAACAAAGAAAAACCGCAACTCTCACACAGGCCCGTGTCCTCCATTTTTTCTGGCTGACGTCGTTACATTGTACCACGCCAGCAATCAACACTCGTACGAGCACATGGTTCGCATTGCTTACCTAACTGCAGCGTGAGTTGTTTCTCTCATTTATGCTCTGTATGTTAAAAAGACTGATGCTTTGACCTAATGAACTGTGTTTAAATATACAGGCACATTTATACCATCAAAAACTTTAAACGTGGTAAATGTAGTGCCTGAATTAAGTGGGTTCTATTTAATGGACGTTCTCATATTTTTTTGCTTTATAATGCATTTTCACCAGGCAAATTATAATTGGGGCAGACGCTATAAAATTCGCTGGATTCTACTTTAGTGGTCGTCCAAATCCAGAATCCGTTGTTCATTTTAATGCCTACAACGACGACAAAACAACAATGCAGGCCCTGTTCGTGCAACGTCTTATCATGAATAACACAGGTTATTAGAATTTTTTAGTTTGTCCCCTGCCTAGCTTAATTAGACCGTTTTGTAATATTGAAACCAGCCGCATTGCTGATCGGTTGTGTCCCTGAGCCAAACACTTACAGACACCGTCGAAACCCTGTGGATTAATGCGATATCACAGAACTTTTTAAGCATGTACAACACATTACAATAGCTCTGTTGTGGCGAGGTTATCTTACGATCAGGATTGAATGTTTTTGTTCTACCCATTAAATGGGAAACGCGTGTAGTTTCCGCCATGCCCTTCATCCAACACAAATCAATTAAGCTTAATAGTTCGACAGTCTAACTCTAACGTGTAAATGTTTTAATATATTTTGGTCATTTTACTCAAGCAATCCTCATCCAGATGACGGGGAAGTTAACATTGGTGCCAGTTTGGATTTTGCACGAACCAATATGTTTAATTTAACAAATGGGATGCGAGAAAACGTCCCGAAATTATTGTTGGTGATCACTGATGCCAATTCGACAGATGATGTTCTCGAATCGGCCAACCGACTACGTGCTGAGGGCGTTTTGGTACGTTTTTTTGGCAAGTTAGTTAAACATCATTCTTTGTCCGACAGATTAGTCTGGTGGGTTAGTGCGGAGCCTTTCAGCTGAAAGGTTACAAGTAACAAAACTGGTCGCTATCTAGTCTGTTGTGTCCTTGGGCAAGGCACTTAACAAACATTGCCTGAACCCAACGGATTATTGGTTTCTACTATTCATGTTTATTCCCGTGAAATAGTCAGATCACTTCGCGCCAGCGTCGGATTACCGAAGCTTTTGCTATGTGTTGTGTATGATTCACACGTTTCTTTAATTTGGTAGAATCCATTATTCCGCTAGGTTAAGGCAATGTCCGTTAAGTGCCTTGCCCAAGGATACAACCAACTAGTTAGCGACCAGTTTAACTTTGTGAAAATGTCAATGTCATTTTGATATCACAGACGTATGCAATCGGACTAGCAGAGGGAGGTAAAATGTTGAATCTGGATATGTTGATGGCAATAGCTGGTGAGGAAGACCATTTGTTCAACCCTGAACATGACATCGACGAAGTCGGGGAAGAACTCGTTGAGGAATTTGTCCAACATTTTTGCACAAACCCTTGCCAGCACGCTCTGCATAATCATGAACATTTTAATAGCTGAAATTATTCTGTCTTGGAAAAAAGTAACATGATTTTTTTTAAATAACAGAATTTTATTATTTTTAATTGAGATAAAATGTTTGGTCCTTTTTAACATTCATAAATATTAACCCGATTTAATCTTGTTTTTGCAAGCATAAACTAATGATTCCCCGACCAAAACTTTATTCATGTGAAGTGATAGAAATTTTGTTGCTGGCCTTTGTTTTCGCGACAGTCCCACAACTTTAGGAGGTGTTCAACTATTTATTCTTCCTATCTCTCCAATGCAAACTGACCTCACAAAAACACTTAAAATTATGATATAGGAAGTTTAAGATTTTTTCACAATTTTTTCACAAAAATTGAAGCTTGGATCTGCAGCCTAAACTCAAAACCCTCCATAATATAATTATAAAATGTTGAGACCATACCCCTTCGTACATCTCCGCTATTACAAAACTTTACAGCTAAACGAGAACACCGATAGCGCGCTGCCTAGCACATGCTGCTTTCAACCAAACAAACATTAGGGAATCACCACCATAAAAAAACAATGATTAAGGAACACCACACGTCACATCCTGCCGCGCATAGAGTGGTTATACGCCATCTATAAGCACGACGACAGTTTTGCAAATTTTCTACGCCGATTATTTTAAATTTATTTTTTACAGCCGATATTTCGGGACTGGTATGGAATTTTTACCTTAAATTATTAATAAAAAAATGTAAAGGGCTCTAAACGTAATTTAGCCTAAAACAAAGAAATGTGTTTATATTAGTTCTTTACGCGTACCTTGTATCAATTTAAACATTAAATCCTTCCCCACTGCTCAGAATTGATTTAATGAATATATGAAGGGTGTAAGTTAACAATTCTTAAAAAATGGTAAAAAATAGGTCGTACGGTCGTACTAAAACAATTAATGTGTTTGTGATAAAATATGTAGTTTTCTCCTATGCAGACTACACTGCTTTGTGTGTCTGTATATAACGTCGGCACAAGAAATGGAAAAATAATACTAATTGAACTCGCAAATACCTTGAATAAGTATGTGACCCGCTTTAAATGACATGCTTGATTTGTGATTACGTATAATTTTGATTTACCTTGTAAATAGGTCAAAAATATCCTTCGAGCCGGATTCGAACCAGCGACCTATGGATATCTGTTGCAGCCTCTACAGTCCACCGCTCTACCAACTGAGCTATCGAAGGGATGTGCTTAATACAACGAGCATGTATACACATTGCTACTTGTTTGGAAATCTCCTTTAAATTACTAGGACTATCCACTTCAAACTGATGCAATAATAACAAGAACTAGAGCAATCTATCTTTGCGATTCAATATTGAATCGAAGCACAGCACATTAGAACTCGTATAAAACTGATCGAGTGCTATTTTAACGTTTATACGATGGATATTGGTACAAATTTTATTTTCGTTTATCTAAATACACTTACTTAGTACAAAATTTAGCTCCGGTAACCCGACGGTGGGCAGGAGGAAATCTGACGATTCCTCGTGTGATAGGACTTTGAGTTTTTCCATTCGGGAAGATAAACATGATTATCCTATACTATTTGAACTCAAATCAAAGATGTACGTAATGTTTTTAACATGTTTTATAAAATAGCGTTTTACCAGATGATTTTAACGAAGCATGTGTGTATATAGTCTATGCACTAAGTCATCTTAGTGCATGTGTACTTTGGGCATTAGTCTAAGGCTTACAATTCTAGGGGCCTCATTATAACCGAAATCATGTTAAAATTGAGTTGTTGTTTAATCCTGTCCATAGACTACTTTTTTTTTAATTGTATCCCAAAAATATTGTGATAAGTCTATTTGCTTCATTTCCTGGTAGAAAATCGGGTTAAAACAGGTTTCGTGTGATTAGAATCATTACTTATTAAAGACATCAAAACCAATTTCAAACTAAATTTAATTTATATCTAAGTAAACTACACGTGAAGGGACTATCAACACGACAACGGAAACAAGTGCAAGGGAAGTGTGTGTGCTTAACAGTGCTCATAATTTCTAGTAGAAAATGTATCACAAATCAAAGGCGACAGATTAGAAAATGTACAAAAATAGATGCTATATGAGAGAAACACGATTACCACAGTACGAACGTGAAAAATTAATCAAATATATAAAAAATAAAGAAACCCACGCATATACAGCATGGTAACTTTTGTTTTACGAAAAAACGTCAATTTATCGACACAAACTATGAAATAAATACGCTGCTTAAGGTTTGAACTGAGTTGTGTGAATACTTGCAGCTGGTAGGGGGAAAGTGGGTAAAATGGGCCACGTGGGTAAAATGGGCCCCCTCCAATTTTCAATATATTTTGAAGAATAAAATTTGCTGCAAGAACCAGTGTCAGTATATCAACTTATGGAATCTCCAAACCGAAGTTTGAGCGTGAAATCACCAAACTCAATGTTTTCTGTAGTTATTTCGGTTTGAGAAGGTCTGAATCTAAATTTGCAATTTTTGTTTTCTGCTAATATATAATAGAAAAGATCAAATACTAAAATAACTTTTACTGTAGTTAAATAGAACTATATAGCCTAGACCTACTTTTACTGGTAGTAATAAAACTTATTTTTTAAAGAATTTTTTATAGAGATTTTAAGTCGTATGTTGGCACCTGTCTAATATGGGCCCCCTGTGTTCATTTGGTAACTAACGGGGCTAGACTTAGCATTAACAGTACTAAAGGGCTAGACTTAGCACTAACAGTCATATTATGTGTTTCAAATTAAACTAAACAGGTTTTCTAAATGCTATTAATAACATGAATTGATAGTTATGCTTCCACTAAAGTAGCAAGGTGTTATTGCATTAGTATACTAGTAACTGGGTATTAAATAACAAGTAATTGCTGTAATCCAAAGTGTTTAATTAAAAAAAAAACAACTACATCATAAAAAGAAAAGTAATAACATTGTTTATATGGGAAGCGAGTATTGATACTGTTATCTAGCGAAATGTTAATATCGAAAACGGGCCGGGGCCCATTTTAGACTACACCCTTGTCTAAAACGGGCCACTAACGAAATATTTTTCTTTGTTGATAAAATATATTTAACAAAAATTATTAGAAAGTTAACATGTTATGTGTGAAGACTTTGGTATTAGGTGACACCACATGAAAAACTTAAGTCCAGCGGGCTTTATATCAGTAAAAAATCCGATTTGCAACTAAAGGGCCCATTTTACCCACTCTTCCCCTATATTGTACAGTGGTCGGATTGCACTAGTGGGTACTGCTTCTATTTACATCTCGTTGTGCTTCTCTTGCTTATTTGCTTGACCGTAATCTGATAGTAAAAATTGGTTGAACTCTTCGCTGATTTTTTAAGGCGTAAAAATAACTAGGTTTTTGTATTAAGTTCTAACACAAAAGGTTTGCCGAAAACGAAGTTCTATAATCCGACCGGATAGCTCATATATGGCGTCAGAACGTCGGCAGAATCGTTGTCGGATTGAAACCAGTCGCAAGTCAGTCGATTACATGCTTGGGCAAATTAATTTGCGGAAATTGGTTTAGCCCGTGGTTCTATACGTTGAACAAAACTGTAGCAATGTCATACACAACACACTGTAATAGCTCTGGTAAGCCGAGGATGGGCGGGAGGTAATCTGTAGATTACTCGAGTGAGAACGCTACCTTATATGTAATCGCGAGATAATCTGACGATTGAACATGTTATAAAGATGATTGCGTTTTCCTATCCACGGTAATAAACACTTTTAGGCTATCCTAATTTCTTAAACGCAAACAACACACTGCGATGGGTCCGGTAACACGTTAGTGTGCGCTAAGTAAATACTCTTGCCATCATATCCTTAAGATTACCGATATAACCACGATGATAAACATAACGTTACGGGGAAATAGAAAAGTTTAATGCCGTTAAAGGTTGCGATAGAGATGTTTTGTCCAAGAAACCCTAAATAATGCATAAGGGATTGCATACAAAAGTTTATCTCCGAAAGGATTAAAACATCGCCAAATTACCTTTTTTGACCTACATAAAAACATCGCCAAATTTCCTTTTTTGACCTACACAAAAACAAATACGCAGTTCTGTTAAAAGCCGATGATATTGGGGCACAAGTCCCTTCCAAGTTCTTACCTCTTCTGTACTTCTGACAAGCGTATTTTGACGTTGGTGAGTCGGTTCCGCACGACCCCTTCCTCCTTTGTCGCTCCTCGATTCAACTCTCCGTGTAAATCACTCGCTTCCTTCGTCAGTGACAGGAATTCCTCGTTCAACCGGTCCAGTTCCCCGCTGGAAGAGGCCTCACTCGCCTTCGGTCTGAAGTCAAATGATATTGAGTTAGGAAAAGACGCTAGTTATACGCGTCAGTGTGATAAAGAGCTTTTCTAACACAGGTAATGATCTAACGAACATATTAATTTATTCCCTCACTAATGTATTGAATATTATTTTCTGAAGAGGCCTCTTCTGCCTTCGCTCTAAAGTCAAAGGATATTGAGTTAGGGAAGGTTGCAAGTATTTATACGCGTCAGTGTGATGATCGTTGTAATAACACAGGTAATAAACATATTAATTTATTCCCACATTAATGTGTAGAATATTATGGAGACATTGCTAATTTTTTTATCAACATGCTAATCCGTTGAGTTCGAACAATGTCCGCTGAGTGCCTTTTTGAAGGTAGCCTGTGGCGTGTCTAATCCTCACAATTTTTCAGCTGAATGTCTAACGGTGGTCCGGTCAGCGATTCACCTTTTTTAATAATCATTTTCTTCATAATTCAGCAAACTAGTGTTTATTGTTTAAACTTATTAGTGATACTAAAATAAAAAACAGTTTATTTTATGACACTAAAAGAAAAGTGTTCACCTTTTTTATTATTAAACCTTTCAAAGACAACCAATGACTTTTTTTTAAAGCCCCATAAAACGAATTAGTCGTTTTCAAACCATATAAAAAATTACCTTTCTGCAGTGCCCGGTGCCAGCTTTTCTAGTTTCCTATCAAATCCCTGCAGAGACTGGTCAGCCTGTTAAAAAGAATTATGTTATTATTGCCAGAAAAGAAACCGTGTTTAATTTTAAACCGCCTTTTATTAATAGGGTGGGACATCCCTACTTAACCCTGGTAAATGACACGGGTTATTATAATAAAATGCAAGCTCGCAGCTTAAGCTGTGATACTAGATAGAGTATTGTTGTGTAGTGAGTATGATTTAATTTTTGTTCAATCCATTAATACGTTAAAAATAAGTTATAAATAAATACAACCGACTAGCAAGCTGCTGGTTTCAATTCCACTACCTATTGCATACGAGATAACTGGATATATTTTCAGCACCTTTTTCATTTTATCGCCGACATCGCCCAATTCCGTTCTCACGGCTGTGCCGAGTGACGTGTGGCTGTATTTGTTCAACCGACTCTCTACCGCGCTCTGATGGAAAGATCTATCGGATGTGACGTCGACGGGTAGCTTGGCGAAGAGAAGATCGCGAGTCGGATTCAGTTGGCTGTGTGTGCTGGCGTCTGGGTGGGTAGAAGGGGTAACAATTTAGATTTTTTAAATTTTGTTAAAGACAAGACAAGATATTCGATTTCTATGCCAGCGGATTGGTAAATAGCAAACAGAATTATTACACAGGTAATCAAATTACCTCATGCCCATCGTCAGATTATCAAAGCCATTTTAGAGATATTTATTGATTGTCAGACTACCTTTAGCCTACTGTCAGGTTGCCAAAGCCATTTGAAGGGGTAGTATACGAATTAAAACTTTTGATTCAGTTAAAAATACTGAAAAGAAGAAAAAAGAAAGTAAACGGATATTCTAAATTTTGCGATTCCGAAACAGTGTTGCCATCGTCCCTTACCCGTATCGCCTTTCCCGATCTCGTCCTTGCATCTCGCGAAGAACAGGTCATCACTGAGAACCGCGAGGCACTGGTAGAACTCTTGCAGGAAAGCCGGTGCCATGTCGTCGCTGAAATCCTTGGCCACTAGGTGCGCCATGGAGTGCACGAGCAGCAGCGAGAGACGGCCGACCGATTCGCCAACCAACCACGAACGTTTGATGTAAAGGATCCCGTTTCCTTGGTCAAAGCTGCCGAAAGTTCAGAATTTATAAAAATTTGGTAAATTTCTTACTCGTTTTTGACATCCATTTTTGAGGTTAATTCAAATAGAAATTGTTAAACAAAGGAAATGTTAATGTTCATTTCACACAAACATTTCAGAATTAAAATATACCGGGTATAATACAGATTTGGATTATACTGGATTGCTAAATCTCAGGTGACAAAAAAAAACGTTAAAGCAAACAATTTGTCCAACCCGTGAGCTCTATTGACTGAGTACGCCCTCACGGTAAGAAGAAACGCGGCGGCAAGCCTGTTGTATTAGTAGGCAACACACTTAGCCGGCATTGCCTGGCTTAATAAGTAGAACAAATACTGCTATGACTCTACTAATCAATAAACTGCAATAATTCCAAAGGACATGAGGTAAATTTACTATCTGAATGTTGCTATAAAAGTTCAAAACTACTTTGACTGCAAATTCGGGAGTCCTACGTACCAGAAAGAACCTCTGAATGCATTTCCCTTCAAATCGGGCTGTGCTGGTACTTTCTCTGCCACCAGCAGATTCACGGGCGGGTGGGCTGGCCGGTGCATCTTGAGCAATCCCAGCACAAACGTGCCGAACTTGTACGCCACAAGCTCGTGCACAGAGAGGTCGGAGAGCTTGGTTGGAATAAGCTCGGTGTCCGTGCTGTTCGTGTCTGTTAAGAACGAGTTGTGAAGTTTATATTGTGAGTTTGTAAGATTGCTGCATGGTGGGTTGGAAGGTGTAGGTATAATGAGTAAATAATATTATGAGACAATCATTGGCGAGAGAGAAAAAAAAAATATATATATATATATATAAAGGGGTAATCATCAGATTAATTTGCATATAAAAGTCAGATTGCCTTAGCTATTTTTCGTACATTTAATATATAATATCAGTTGTAAGATTTTTTATTTAAATTCACTGGATTGATTCCACACCATTTAAGCACCTGACCAAGGTTAAAAACACTGAAATTGACAATGATTTAGACCTAAATCAACACATGCCTGGTAAGAAGTGCTAAAAAACTAATTGAACACTGTACATCTTCTAGCTACATTCTGACCATTGCCGTGTTACAATGACTATTATTCACCCGCACTATCCACCCACCTGGCCCAGTAAAGGTTGAGGTCGATGTCGTCGAGTCTTTTCCGATGTCCTGCTGACTTGCCAGCACAACGTGGATCTCCTGTAAGGTTTTGTAGAGTGGGGAGGATGTGAGGACCACTTGAAGCTGTTTCTCGCTGTGGGAGGATGGACATTGAAGATAAATCGTTTTTTTTTAAGAAAAAATCGTTTTTTTAGGTAAAATATAGATTTAGGATATTCATGTTTATCCCGCAGTGTGTTTTAAAGTGTGTTTTATATGATAGACACAATACTTCAATTTATTAAAACCCAATAATCTGCTGGGTTTATGCAATGTTCGTTAAGTGTCTTGCCCAAGGACACAACCGACTAGCTAGCGACCAGTTTCGAACTTACAACCCTTTGACTGAAAGGCGATGCACTAAACCAGGGATGTCCAACCGTTTATTGTAGTGGGCCGCATTGTCACTTGAAATAATTCAATGGCCGCAAAAGCTATTAAATTTCAAGAAAAATTGGTACTTAAAGAAACAATTAAGACCCATTAGTTTATAATCCTGTATTTCTGTTGCTCCCATACTTACAGCGTACTATTACTGCGTCCCTAAAAGCTGACTGATACATTTTAATTAGGCTAAGATTCAAAGTTTAAAATACTGCTTAAAGTGAAAATAACTAGCAGGCCGCACAAAAATCTTAGGTGGGCCGCAGGTTGGACATCCCTGCACTAAACCATCAGACTAACCGGTCGGACAAGATAAATTGTTTTTCAAGGTAAAAGCAATATATTCACCTTATCCCAGTCATCTGTCCTTGAGGAGCTGTAGGACGAACCGCACTTGGCATATCTGGTTTAAAAAGATTGTGTTAATTTTAAGCAAGGATATTAAAACTTAAATCTTACACTAGGGACTTAAATGAAAGGTATAAAATATAAATATTGCACTCAAAACCCAGACTATTCAAATGCTGATGACAAAAAAATTCTCTGAAAAACCTGATTTTAAATGCTGCACAGAGAGCACAGTGGGTGCAGGTGGTTGGTCGTCTACCAGTTTTGCTGAATCTTCTTCGATCTGCTTTGTGGTTTCCTGCATTGTCTGGATCTGCAGGGAAGAAGAATCAAGCCATGAAATAGAGCACAAATGGCGCTGGGCATAAAAATGGCGTTGGACTAAAATTGTGGATTGTTTGGGACAATATATAAAGACTTGCTATTAATTTGAGCTCCAACAACTGTGTTCTACTTATATTAAATTAACTATATACTAGTATAAAGAGTGGCATTAAGTGTAATGATTTCACAAGAATTTTGACTTAGTCAAAATGATGCCAAGGTGCACTTTAGGTCGAATAGAGAATAAAAAGAATCTATAAAAATACTAAAAAAGGTGAAAGACACGTTTTTTTCTATAGTGAGCTTAATATTAAAGATTGTGCTTTTAAAATACTTTTATTACAGACTGCTGTTTTACTGTATTTTTATGCTATTAAGCAATGAATAATAATATTAATGTTAAACCTTCACTTCCTAAATAAAGTCAAGAAAACTATTCAAACAATTAATGAATTATAAAGCTTCTAGGAAGCATCATGTTTTAATTAGAAAGAAAACTTTTCGATATATGTTTCTCTGGCATATCTGCTAAAATCTATGTATATAATTTCTACTACCTATGTATTCATGCATGTCTTGCCGTTTATACACAATACACATTTAATAGGTAAAATCAACATAATCCTATGATCCCCATATTGAACCAATGGTAGTTAACCTGTTTTTCTTGCACTTCCTGAAGTTCTGCTTTCTGTTTATTCTCCATCTCCTTCCTTGTTGCTTCCTGCTGTTGCTCCATGTCGCCCTTCTTTGCCTGGAAATTATTTCAAATGTATTTGAACCTGGGTATGTGAGCCACCCGGTTGGTCGATGATGCACATATCAAGGTTGGGTGGGACAGGGGTAGTACATACATGTGTGTTTTTCATTAAAATTACAATCTCCATTCGTAATTTAGTTTACAACCTTATACAATATTAATATTTAAGAATTTGTTAATATTAGTGTTGTGTTTAATGGTAAATTGCTTACACAGGAATGTGTGCCAAATGGAAGCAGCAACATGGCAAATGACTGAGTTTAAATGGCGATTGGGTTTTATTTGCATAAACACATGTAGCAAACTGACGCATTTAAAATTACAAAACAAAAATCAACTGCAGTAGAAAATCATATTTGTTACTATTGCCGTTTTCACTTTTAATGTCCATTTTTTCTATTCTCTCACCTGCATTTTTTCCTTTCTCCTTTTCTTGAGTCTCTCTTCAAGTTGACTCTGCATTCTCAGTCTCTCTCTGTCCATCTTGTTGGTTAGCTTCTCAACATCTCGCTCATGCTGTGACACAAGGTTAAATGTAAAAAAGGTTGGATACAAATATAATTATCCGAATCTGAGTGAAAACAGATATTTTTCCCCAAAACCACAGCTGATGTTGCCACACCAGTCTAGTAATGCAAATTCTATGAGGTTGTCATTTATAACACATTGGTTGATTTTACTCAATCCAGCCAGAATATTGTCACTCCACCGAACCTGCTCCAAAATCTTCCTCTGCTCCTCCTCGCTTGCCCCAGCAGCTGCTGCTCGGTCGATTTCCTCTTTCATCTTCTCTCTCTTATCCTAAAAAATTATATGTTGAGAAACAATGCACACAGAGTTGATAGAATATCAAAATCACGGCATTTATCTAAGCTGGACCGCATATCTAGAAGCGTGTTTAACTGGTAGCTGAAAAGTTTGTCTTAATCATTTACCACATATTGTAAAAGCTCTATTAACTTGACAGTTGGTGTGAGGTAATACGAGTAGAGCCATAACGCCCCTTGAATTTTTTAATCTTATAATTGCAATAAAGCTTCCTTACGTATTTGCGAGGTAATCTGATACTTGCCTATGTCATAACCCCCTTTGCGTTATTCCATTCACAGAGATAAAACATAAAAATCCTAACTTATCAGTTTTTGCCACAACCTTTAGCATATTCTCTTTCCTCTTCTCCAACGTTTTGAGAGTTTTTTCTGCCTTCAGTTTCTCCTGTTCGGTCTCCATAGCGATCTGCTTCTCGAAGTCCTCCATTTCCATCTCAATCCTCCTCTTACCCTCCTCTTCAAGATCCAGCATCTCCTGAGCAAATTTCTTCTCTGCATCCAATTTTTCCTAGGAAAAGAGGTGGAAGTTAAAAAAAACGTTGTTTTTGTACTTTTTGCTTTGTATTTAATGGTTAGAATTGACATTTTGAGTCTGTTTATATTTAATTTTGTAAAATCAAGAAATAACTCTTGATTATTTCTAGTCAAACCCATTTTATAGCGGTCGAGTTTACCCCGATATTTTAGGACCAAGCTTTATCCTATGTTTTGACGTCATGTCTACCATTTGTTTTTTTAAAGTATTCTTTTATATACTTTTGATTCAAACTTCTACCCATTTTCATTCTCTTAGTATTTCGACTTAGTGTTTCTCCACCCCATTTTCAGAACCTAATTTTTCTGACCCTAACTTCACCCCAAATTCTCTATGAAGTGAAAAAAGACAAACCCACTTGTTCAAGCCTTTGCTTGGTCATCTCCAATCTCCGAGCAGATTCCTCAGCTTGCTGGGTGGACTGGGTCATGTTGGGGGCCAATTCCCGTACAGTTTGTGCATATTCCTGGGGGTAAATCGACAATGACATAGGTGGACTAGATACTCAATATTTTGATCTTGGGGAAATATACCGATCAGCTTAACATAGGTTCCAGTGATAAAATATGGGTTTAGTGTACTATATGACATTATTTTTGAATTTCATTGTTCAAATGTAACTTTCGATATCTGCCCTGTTTATGAATATCCAGGCATTGAATGGTGGTCAGGGTGGGCATTAAAATTGACATCATTATGTGTTACTATAGACTGCATCATGGACAAGCATATAAGCTTGCCCGAGACGTCAGTGAAGATATTCTGAATGCCTCTTATGAGTATATGAACATAATTCAATCCAATTTCTTAACAAGTTCTGAGGTATATATGTGTGTGTGTTGTACTTTATATTATGCAATGAAACAAGTCATCCACAGTAATGATTGCAATGCAGTTAGGTAATGGTTATTTTCATTAACACACAATAAAAACCACATTTTACATGATTTTAACAGTAAATACCCTCAACTTAGTTGTTCCAGAAATGCAAGTGAATACCTGGTAATGCTTTTCCTTGAGTTCATATTTAGCTTTGGCAAATCCAAGGTTCCAGTCAGCAGTGGCGTTGTCTTCTATCTGCTTGCACTCCTGTGTGTGCTCTAACTCCAGTTGTCTGTAATTAGCGGGATGAAGAAAATGAATAAAATTTAACTGAACCACACATACCTATGGTAATGCATTGTAGCATGATAAAAAAAATGAACGAAATTTAACTGAACCTCACAAACCTATGGCAACGCATAGTAGCATGATAAAGAAATGAATGAAATTCAACTGAATCGCACATATCCATGGTAATGCATAGTAGCATGATAAAGAAATGAATGAAATTTAACTGAACCGCACATACCTATGGTAATGCATAGCAGCATGATGAAGAAATGAATGAAATTCAACTAGATTAGCACAGTTTTTACAGTTGATCAGAGTAAATTTTACAATGTTTGAAAATCAGAATATTAGTTTATACTTTACACTACAGATTTCATATTGTTGTTTGAAATTTAGTTGGTGGTTCTGTGGTTCATTGGGAAATTCCAAACTAGCGATATTTATTAGTAATGACATGTAGGACAACATGACGAAAGATTCAGGATTCAAAACCATCTGCTTGCTTGTGAAAGAATAAAAAGTTTCTTTACTAAGAAAATTTTGAACCTGATCTCGTCTTTTTGCCGACTCAGCAATTCTTCTCGCTTTAAGTCGAGTTGGTCAGGGGAAAGTCCCTTCTTTTCCAGGTCCTCTAGTTGATTTTCGTGCCTTTTCAACTGAGGAAAAATATACAATTATGTCTTTGGATGGTTAAGTACCTGTGGTGAATGTTCACAGTATGAACTTGTATTGTGAAGTGGTCTGATTGTACTGCTATATATATATATATATATATATATATATAGCCGTAAAAATATATATAGATATTTTTCTATATGGTTCAATGGCTAAATAAAGTTTATCAGAATAAAACAAGTTAAAACTGACCATTGAATCCATTTTCTTTCTTAATTGATCCTTAACATCTTTCAGACATTCACTAAGGATGAGCTTCTTCTTAATAGCAAACTCTTCCTCCAAATCTTTCATTTCCTGGATGGACAAACAAATCATTTTATTGAGAAAATGGGTTTCTCTATTAGCTGTAATTGTGAAAAGCGTTTATATAACTAAAATGCATGTTTTGATTAACATTTTGGTGAATCTTTATTCACATCATAAATCACATTATTAAAGGGAAAAAAATGAAAGATGCAAAATTTAGTTAGACCATCAGCCGAAAGGTTGAGAGATAAAAGCCAGCCAGTGTCCAGTTGTGACATAAGATTCTATATATCACGTCATATACAACACACTGCAACAGCTTTGCTAACTGATAGTAGGCTTGTTGTTACACATACTACAATTAGGTGAATATCAGATCTTTTATCATACCAAAACTTCTCTTAGAGTTAAGATGTATTTAAGGCACGCATTGCAGGTCCTGGATTGTACTTAAAGACGTCTTACACCAGATCCATGTTACAACCCCACAAACCTAGTTTTGGATTGTAATTAATGACCACAAGTCTTACACAAGATCCATGTTACAACCCCCACAAACCTAGTTTTGGATTGTAATCAATGACCACAAGTCTTACACAAGATCCATGTTACAACCCCCACAAACCTAGTTTTGGATTGTAATCAATGACCACAAGTCTTACACAAGATCCATGTTACAACCCCCACAAACCTAGTTTTGGATTGTAATCAATGACCACAAGTCTTACACAAGATCCATGTTACAACCCCCACAAACCTAGTTTTGGATTGTAATTAACAACCACAAGTCTTACACAAGATACATGTTATAAACCCCACAAACCTAGTTTTGGATTGTAATCAATGACCACAAGTCTTACACAAGATCCATGTTACAACCGCCACAAACCTAGTTTTGGATTTTAATTAACAACCACAAGTCTTACACCAGATCCATGTTACAACCCCACAAACCTGATTCTGTCGTTGCTCCAACACACGCTGGATCACCTTGTGGCTCGATTCGGCGCCATTTTGTTGGATGGCTTCAATTATCGCCACCTTCTCTGCCTCCTTTGCCTAAAACATTGTTTAAAATATATCAATGTGATCAAGATAACTAACAGCCTCATTAAATTAGCGCAGAAGTTCATCAAATTACTTCACAATGTCATCAAATCTAAATATGCTTTAAAATTAACCTACAAACTCAGTGAAAAAATAACATATTTAAAAAAAAGAAACCGAAGGCTGTAATTTACTGGGTTGATGAATTTGATTCAGAGATTTTGATTAAATAGCAGGTATCATAATATAAAACCGGTAACCATACCCATAGTATATACTGAAACTACATACTTTCCAAATATGTAGGTCAACAAGAATTACATTGATGAAACCGAACTAGAAGTTACATATTAGAGTAAAAACAAATCTAGTGTTTCAAAAGCTTTCAGGGCACTACCGAATAGATACATAGTTTTGTGCACTTGGGAAATTTATATCATGTTTGTTAAAATTATTTATGCCATAGTGAAAACCGCACCCATGAGTTAAAGGACAAAATAAAGGCAAAACTGTAAATAAACAATCATGCTAACTTGAAATTTTTACTAGCATTTCAAGAACAGCAATAACCAGTAGAATGCATCGCAACAGCATTTGCAGCACTTCTTAGTAATGCAAATGGCACCATTTCAGGACTTCACTAACCTTATGTTATTGATAAATATTAATTAAATAACAATCAAATTCCCACCGATTTTGCTTTGACTTGCGACATTTCTTTCTTTCTTTCAAGTTCTTCTTTTTCAGCATCGGTTTCCAGCTTATTGCGCAACAATGCCATCTTCCTTGCCCGCCGAGCGGCTAATCTTTCGTTGAGTACGTTGCGCTGCTTATTCTGCTGCTTCTCCAACCCACGTTCGAGCTCGTCCAGTTCTTGTTGGTGAGCTGCCATCAGCTGAGAATGGGAGGAGAGGGACGTTGTTTGTAAAAAATAAAATTTATTGAACGATTTAGCTAAATTGTCACCTTTTCTGCCGATTTAGCTATGGGGCGCCTGAATTTTTACAAACGCTTAAAAAAGTGGCTCAATAAATTGAAGTTATACAAACGGCGTCCCATAGCTAAATCGGCAGAAAAGTTGAATTTTTACAAACGGCGCCTCATTGAGGAGAGGTAAGGTGAGTATTTATATTTAACAATTGAAGTTAAAGACATTGGTAAACTAGGCAAGATTATGAATTTTGATATTAAAATTTAATACATTTTATATTGTAATTAAAGTATCTCCATTTCACTGTGGTCGAATCGAGGGAAAATTCTTTCAAACCTGTTGCAGCTGTTCGTCTGTAAGATCCGTCCTTGCTCGTATCTCTGCATCGTGCTTATCTTTCAGCTCGCTCTTCTTTTTGTCTCTCTCCTCTGCGTTTTTCCTCTCCAGCGCTTTTTCATCAGCGATCTCCTTTTTAGCGAGGTCGTCATTGAGATGGTCCATTTCTTCCGCTTTCTCCTTTTCATTCTCCAACTTCTGCCGTTCCTGCTGTCTAACCAAGGCCTGTGGTAGGGATTGTTTAAGCCTTGTGTACAGTTGACAATACTTTGTCCATTGTCTATTGAATTGACTTGTTGATTGTCATTCGATTAAGTTTGTCGATTGTCATTGGGCAGGATGGTTAGAAGATGTTATTATATTTAACCTATATTTTATTTCACATGGTGGCCACAGTATGTAACCGACGTGAACCCAATGATTTTAACCAACACTAAAATCAACATCAATAAAAGCCACATATTTTTTAAAAATGGCTCTGTGTAAGTAAAATGTACATTTTGAATACTAAGCAACCTATGAGTAGGACTTATTCTACTTTTCCATCACCTGTACTTCAGCTCCCTCTTCTAGCCGGACCTCCGGAATAATTAACCCATCGTCTTGATCTTTTTTCCTTTGTTCCTCTTTCCTACGCTCCTCTGCCTCCCTTATCATTCTCTGCTCCTCTTCTCTCTTCTTTGCGAGCATGTTCTCCTCCTCGGAGCGCTGGATTTCAGCACCTCGGCGGATCCTTCGTGCAGCAAGTCTTGCCTGCAAATTCGAACAATTTTCAAAACCATTTTCAGAAGAATTTAAAATCAACAACTATTATTGGTGGGTACTTGAACAAAGCAAGTAACAAGTTGGTTTGATTCAGTGCATTTACATGAATGGTAGGATTCAGACGTTACACCATATGAAGATTATGGTGTATACCTGTTTCACCAAGTGATAGCAAATGCTCTCTTTTTCAAGCAAATTCTATCATACTTTTACAAAATTAACTTTAAATAGTAGAAATGTCCAGAAAATTTACATTAGTATGTTTATATATGTTCAAACAATTCAGATTGTTTTACTTTAAGTACTAAAACTCCAACAAGCCTGTGCAAAAATCAACTAAAGTTTGTAGAAAGTTACCTGCAGATCCTGCACTTGCTTCATTCGCTTGCTTGCATTCAACTCCTCATAATTATCAACTCCACGTTGGTATCTTTCCAATAATTCTTTCTGTTTCTCTTCATCTATGTTCTCTTGCTGGGAGAGCTGGTGAATGGAAACAAATCGAAAAATAAATAATTTGACAACAATATTCCAATTTATCCTCAAGGATTGGGATAACGTAATGGGTAATATATGGCTTATATTCATTAAATTACCTGTGTGTTTTACATGATGGATTATTACAATAGTTTTAAATTAACACAGATAGGATTCTTTTTTAAAGACAGTACAATGCAAAAACCTGCCAAGATAAAGATTGAACCCATGACCTATATAGTCATGACCACCGTTCTTAACCACTAGAACATATGGACAGACTTGATGTAATTGTTTTTTTCTGATGTAAAATTGTTATTTCTGAAGTATAAACCGATGTTTCTTATAAATCATGCGTTAAAAAGCATTTTTTTAAATCTTATTTTTTCATGACTGATTGAAAACATTTTTAGATCTCATTTTGTATTTTATTATGCCACATGTTTAGTGCATATTAGCACTAATTAGCAATAAAAATGGCCATATTTAAGCTGTGTATTATTATAATTATTATTAAAACACCTAATGAAGCTACTTACATCACTGATCACCGATTTATGGATCTGCGAAAGTGATTCTTTGTGTTCCGCTTGGATGGCTTCAATCACGTTCCGCTCCACCGAGATTTCCTCGGCATCTAGTTCAGCTTCCAAAGCTTCACGCTCTGCCGATTGCCGCTCCTCCAAGTCCGGATCTTTATCTCCCTGTGATGTCACTCATGATCAGTCCAAGAAAAAAGCAGTTTGTGGAAAAATTATCTACAGGACTAAGAATATATTAAACTGCCAACGTAAAGGAAATGGAGCAAATTGTTTGAACAGACTACGAAAATCACATGCCACTCAGAAATTTTAAGTTCAAGATAACTGGGAGATTTTTTGTATTTTTTGGTAAATTTTTTACTTTTTTAAGATATTGTCCAAAAAGAAAGTACCATACCGTCAACCATACTATATATGCCAGTACTATAAAGCCATACTGGCAAAAATATCATATTGTATACTGTAGTTACTAACTGTACAAATATACTATCCAACAATAACTATTATAATGAAACAGACTTACAGGTTAAAGAATGTGTACAAACAGGAATTAAAATTAATTAGGAGAATAACTTTTGCTTTTTTTGGGGTATTTTATGCAGAATTAAAAAAGAAGTTATAAAAATCAATGATTACAGGTTACAGAATGTGCACAAACAAGAATTAAAATTAATCAGGAAAAAAGTTTTTGTCTTTTGAGGTATTTTTATGCAGAAATAAAAAAAAGTTTTGAACTTTATCGAAAATAATGATTACCACTTCTAATCTCTCTTTGTCGTGTTTTCCTTGGAGTTTCTTCATCCTTCGTCTTTTGCGCTCAGCCATTCTGTCTCTCAGGGATTTCATCTGAAATAAACATCCGAAAATTTAGTTTTAATTACGCCTCGTTTTAATACTGCCCAACCCAACTACTTAGCCAAATGGTAGGGCATATTGTGCCTGCAACAAAATAGAACAATGATTTTATAATGTATTTGAAGTGTGCTCAACATTGTTAGGAATTTAAAAAAAAAATTATATTTAAGAATAAGGTTTAAGAACTAGGAATACCAAAAACTAAAACTCTAGCCCGCAATAAAACACTTACTCTGCAAAACTTTGTCCCTTACCTAAAACTATGCCAATCCCACTATAACACTCCTATCCATAAAACCCCTCCACTACCAAAACCCTGCTCTTAATCAAAACTCAGCCTGGGTTCACTAAATCCCCCAAAAATCCCCTTCCCCCACTACCAAACCCCCACCAACCTGCAGATCCCTCTTGTGCTCCATCCTCTGTTCCAACTCCTTCTCCTGGTTGATGATCTTCTGCTTGAGTTGCTCCCGGACATCATCTGTGATCAATCCGCTCTCAACCATCGAATCCTGGAAGCACAGAGAGTTTTTTATTGGAAAATGCAAGAAGATTGTTGAATAAGAGAAGGAAACAATTATGTCAAGCATAGAGGAAAATGCATAGAGGAATATGGAAGCATGGAGGAAATTGCAAGAAGATTGTTAAATATTCACAAAATAAGAAAACAGTTATGTCACTAAAACATATGCAAAATACACATATATATTTAATTATAACGGTTTTGTTGCTTTTTGTTTTCTTGAACCTGATGAATGCCTGTAGTGTAGTTTAGCAAAATAATGCTGTAGCTGCAGAAATATCAATACAGGTATATATTTTTTTGTTGGAAGACCAGTTTTTAACTGTCCCAGCATTAACCCCTCCCCGTTTCACTACACTACGTCTTTACCACATCCAGATTCTACCCCCACTTACCAATTCATCATCCAGCGTCTTGGACATCTTCAAATTTTCATCTTCGGCCGAAGCAGAGATTTGATTTTTTTCCTCCTCATTAGCAGCCTTCCTCTCATCCAACATCGCTGCCTCCAACTTGTGCTGGAGGAGCGAGAGATCTTCATCGCTCGATAGTTCCGCATCTAGAAACATTAATGGGGGATATTAATATGAAAATGGCTACACGAAAAACATTTCATCATTTTTAGCTAAAACGAGTTTAAAGACAAGACTTCCAACTGTAATGGTTTTGAATTGAAATGCAATAGACCCAATGTACAGACTGTGATGTACAACATATGCCTTTTAATATGTTAATTTTTGGATAATGCTAATTAATAACATGCCATTGGTATGGCTGGCATGAAGTTGTGGTAAGGTATGGGTGCAAATTGGGTACGGTATTTCACCCCAATTGCTTGTTTTTTACTGGGTAAAAGATATTTATTTGTTACCTAAATTAAGTGAATATATATATTTAGTGTGAAATTATGACATTCTGCAATACCACAAGCAACCAAATTGTCGGCATGAGGTGATCGGGAAACTGATTTTCTGGTAACCGGAAATCAAAACCGTTTCCTCACTTACAGAAAAACAAGCAAAATAACAAGTTACCTGGGAGTCCTTCCTTTCGTCGTTCACCAGAATGCTGCTCGTTCAACTTGCGCTCTCTCTCACGCCTCTTAGCGGCCAGTTGTTCTTTGAGTTCGTTCATTTGTCGGAGTTTCTCGTTGCTTAGCACTCCGAGCGCTTTCTCCAGTTCTTTCTCATGGTCAGCCAGAAGCGAGTTAATCTGATTTATAAATATATTAAAAAAAATTGCTTTTGTTATGGTGTTTTTTAAAACAGATTTTTTTAAATTTGTAGGTAATCAAAAAACAAATTTTAGTCACTTTTTTAAATTATATTTTTATAAGTTAATTTTTTTATGGATAATTAAAAAAGCCACAAAACCTAATTACTTGTTAAAATATTCACACAACTTACATTATATATTTAATTTATTACGGAGTAAATTGTAATTATGGCTTACACAGCTTTAGATTTGTTTTTTTTTGTGGATATACACACAAACCTGTGAAGCACTTTCTGACTTTTAAATTAAAAACAGTTAACAAAACCAAACTGAGCTAATTGCACGGGATCCTTCATAAAACAGAAAAGAAACAAATTATCCCCAAAAACCCACCTCATCTTTAGAGAGGTCTCCTTTCAGTTTGTCGGTCAAATTCCTGTTCATCTCATCCAGGGCATCCTGCCTCCTCTTGTCGTGCTTGATGATGAGGTTGGAGATCTCATCCCGCTCCCCGGAGATCAGCTCCCTGTTGAGATTAATAGCATCCCGCTGCTGGGAGCGGATGAGATCTGCATCTTCACCAGATCTCCAGTCATCGCTCTGATAAAGAGGAAGATGAATGGTTATTATTTTGATATCTAAAGTCAGTGGTAAAAAAGATCAGTTTTGTCAAAAAGACAAAATCCTTGATTTCTTTTTTCCATTTTCTGCAATAAAAGTATTAAAGACATCAATGCTTTTGAGTATTTTAAGATTTAACGGAATTTGATTAATTAATATTTAATTTTTATGTGGGTAGGAAAACTAAGATTACAGACTGATTAATAGGGACAGTCATATGTTATTTACAAATCCTTGTAACACAGATTATTAGAGATCAAATTTGCAAAGATTAAGTCAAAAAGAGAAAAAAATATGTTTTTCAGAGAAATTAAAAATAAAATGTTTTTTTAATTAAGATTAGGTAATAAAATTTTAAAAATATTGTTTTTTAGAAATATAATAAAGAATGTATTTTAATTAATAGTCAAAAAAGTTAAATTACAAAATTGAAAATAATGGTTACAGGGGAATGGGAAAAAAGAAATGATTAATAAAGACCAGCTCACATTTCGACGGGCGCTGCTCTTATCAAAACCTTGCATTCTACGCCGTGCGTCGTTGATCATTTCATCAGATAATGTGATCTGCATGGAACATCAAAAATGTTAATTGAATACTTGCTCAGTAGTAATTATTTTACACAATATTGTTCTACAAATGGTTGGGATGGTCGTTTTTATTTCTGGGGATAGAATAGCGACAATTTTTATTGCAGTGGTGGCCCTCAGATTACCTCTTGTTTAAAAGTGGTTATCGACTTTATTTTTGTAATCTTTTTTTTATATTATTTCGAACCTAGTATGATCAATTTGGAAATTCTTAACCAGAATGATGATCTTTTAAAAGGTGGGCTGGATAAAGACCTGGGTTATGCACCTGTCTGGCCATGACCTTGTATTTATTCACAGTTAAATATTCCAATTTATACACAGTACCTTTCCGCTGTTCAATTTCTTCAGCAGATCTTCCAATAGGTTAAGGAGTTCTTTTTCCTTCTGCTCTGGGCCTGTGGGAAATGACAAAATCAAGGATTATCAACATGCATATGTCGATAGTAATATAAATATGTGGTAAGGAGGCAGAAAAACAGGAGTGCACATGCACCTTAAAATACAATATGTGCATTTGAAAAAGCACTGCTTGTAAATAGTGTTGAATTTTTTTTCCAAAAACGGTAAAAGATATGACTATGGTGGAAGTTATTTGGTTATTTGTTTTACAATATTTGTTTTTAATTCTGAGAGAAGACATTTTTACAAATTTCTATGTTGTAGTTTTTAAGGATTTTTTACATTGTTACCAATGCTAATAAATTACTCTTACATTAAAATTTCTTTTTGTTTAGGAGTTGGCGATTTTGATTATTATTATTGCCCATCACTTAATAGAGATGGGCCTACATTTTGGTAAAATTTTTTTACTGCAGCCGGAATCACCCCCAAAATCATAATATAACAATTATACCTGTCCCATGTACCCCCTCCATAAGTAGGGTGGTATTGACGATTGTTGTACCATCACCATCAGCATTGTATTGTCCGCTCATTGGTTTCGACTTCTTGCCGTCAAAGTCGTTTAACATGGCCTGGAGAATATACAAGAAGGAAGTAGAAACAAGTTAAATCTACTTTTGCCTTATGCCAGTCGGGCAAAGGCTGGATGGAACCTTTAGCCAAAAGATTTCTTTAGTTTAGTTTAGTTTATTCATTTTTTGCCCAAGTATTTAAAAATGGCAAGCGCATAAAATAACGACACAGGAACAGAAAAAGACGGCAAAACGAACAGTCGTTAAAACACATCATTAAAAAAGAACATAATTTAATAAATATAGCAGACGCGGCCGCCGAACCTAGGCGAAAGAACAATATAGAGCAAACAAAATTTAAATAAGACCAAACGATATAGTTTTAAAAACAAATCACCTTGAGTCCCTCTGTTTTCTTCGTGATTCGCTTATAAAATCCTTCCAAAGTATCCCTGTGCTTGTGCATCTGTGCTGCGATGTGGAGGTTCTGATCTTCCAACTTATCATAGAGCGTGCGGACATTGAAGTCCTCCAGGAGTTTTCGATCTGAGAAGACATTAAAGGAACAGTTGAAATAAGAATAGGAAAAACATATTTTCTGCGGAATTGTGACAACAAAGGATGTACTAACACATAATACCTTACTTTCACAGTCAGTTTACCCCAGGGTGTGCAGACATTTTACTACTAAACAGCTTTTTCAAGTTTATTTCATCATGTTATTAATATCAATGGAAAACCAACCTTTCACAACAGAAGCTTCTGCACCTTCAGCTTCACCTCTTTCCCTCACAAAGTCAAGTCCCTCTCTGAGGAAAAGGGTTTTACATTTTAAATAAATATAGCAAAAAAAATGAAATTCAACTAAAAACGTGAAGTTTAAATACCAAATATATTCATTTCAGTTAAGTATCAAGGTCATACAGTAAAGCACATATAATCATGTACTTAATAATGTGAAAAATTACCCAAATATTTTTAACTCCAAAGAGAGTGAAGTCAACCCACCAAAGAGGTTATAACTCCAACTATTTTAAAACCATTTTAACCTTAAACCCAGACAAGTTTAAAATAATAAGAGGTTCAACACCTATGAGAAATGTAAGTTGACCTGCATGTTAAAGACATAATATAGGCTTGTTGCACAAAACTACTTATTTGTTTAATGTTTCTTTGTGCATCTTATATGATAGAGATTAATATGAGGGAGGGTTGTTTGGATAAAATTACAATGTATGGCCACACTAACATAGTTGAATAACAACAAAGATTCGGATTTAAAGTTAAATGCTGTTAGAATGACTTGAAACACTAAATATTAGGCTCCATGTAATTAGAACTTGTTATATCATTAACAAGCCACTATCTCCTCACCTTGCATCTACGCTGTACACTACAGACTTCTCCGGGGCCACGTAGGGTTCACCGAGTGCTCGATATCGGGGCTTCCAGTATCGCATTGGGTAAATACCCGCATCTCGGGGGCGCCACACACACACAGCGATTAGCAGGAGCAATACCACGACCGCAAACAGAGCAAGAATAACTAAAAGTTGTTTGTTTTATTATTTTGTATACATTGGACAGGGTATTTTATGCTTTTTATTTTAGATACATACACACACACACACACACACACATACACACACACACATTGGACAGGCTATTGCAAGGAGCAAAACAGGGTGAGTCTGGTTAAAATATATTTGGAATATCACATGCCCAATAATGAGCATGTAATATTCATTAAGTAAATGGCCTAAGGAAAATGCAGCCATTTTTGACAATAAAACATGAATCATAATTTAAGGAGAATATAATATTGGTAATCAGCAACCAGCTATCGAATCCATATTTTTTTGGCAACAATGAAATAAAGTAAGAATTTATCAATTGTTGGAAAAAAATAATAGCGTAGTTAAGCAGGGTCTGTTTATTATTAAATATCACAAATACCTGCTATAAGGACCCAGTCTGGAGCTAGGTTGGTAACCGATTGCTTTGCAATTCCGAGTTGTGAGAGTGAACTGGTTGTAGCCGGTTGGATCCGGTTTGCTCCGCACAGTAAACCTGGGTTAAAAGTAAAATATAAAAAATAAGGTGATTGATTTTTGCTAATGTTTCTAGCACTAAAAAGTATACTTATATACAGAAATATATCCGGGTTTCCAAACCGAACAAAGCCCCATAATTTTGCCTCACAACAAGACACTTGATGGATAAAGAGCTTGTTCTGGAGTTTCAAATTAGCAATTTTAAAATACAGTAATTCATATGGTAAAAAACTTTAGCACTGTCTGCATTAGCAATGCCATCTATACTCTTAATTTTAAGGCAATAAAGGCCACAAATAAGGGCAAAAATTATATAATGGATAAAGGATAGGCATATTTATCTACGTGAATGGGAAAACACAAGCAGAAATATCACATCAAACAGCATTCTACCTCGTGCTTAACATCTGGTTAATAAAGCTATTGCAGAGTATTGGAAATGATGAAGTTCTTGCTCCTATTCATATTAGATGTGTTAAACCACTAAGTTATGGCAACATCCGCAAAGTGCATTGCTCAAGAACACAACCAATTTCAGATCGCCCAGTCTACTCGGCCAGGTGAAATAAAAAATAAATAAAAAAAAATTTCTCACCGGATTGAAGTACGTTGATGATGACCTGTTGCCCTGGTTGTTGCGCATCAGCGAACACATAGATACCAGGATTAATAAACAGGTGGGCGAAGTTGCTCACCGTCAAGTTGGTCTGGGTTATGTATGTGGCTAGCGATCTAAAAAAGTTGTAAGGGGTTAAGATCATAATATGTTTTGGGTGACACAATGTTTAAACTGAGTATCCTAAAAGCGGTGTAATCGAATGTGGGTTGTTATTAAAACAAAGCTCCGTAATCTAATTAATCCACACCTGAAAGTCCGGTAATCTAATGTGGGGTTAATAATGAAAATATCTCCGTAATCTAATATAATCTTATTAATATATACCTAAAAGCCATGAAATCAAATATTGAGTAAAAAGCCTAACAAAATAATTAATCCATACCTGAATGCCCCATAATCGAATGTGGGGTTGGTATTGAAAAGATGGTTCCTGACGTATACTGGATAGTTGCTCAGTGTTCTATCGCTTGGGTTGACGAAGACGCTGAATATTATCATCTCGCTCAACTGGGGGGAGGGGGGGGGTAGATTACATTAGCGGGGTGGGGGTGAAGGTCCAGTAAGATAGTCTCTTTTTTCAAGGTGAATGATAACTAATATAATTAATTTATTAGATTAGTCAATGATGAAGCCGTTGTTGTTGTGTAATTGTTTTCTTTCTAAATTAAATTAAGCTGTTATCGAACCAAGATTGTTTTGAAAAAACCATTGACATGAAACAGGGTTAAATGAAGTTGAAAAGTCTGGGTTTGCTCTGGAGATTTAACTAGAAGATTCTTTTTTATATATTTCTTTTGTAACAAGGTAGGATTATATTGCTGTGGACACTTTTTAAGTATTGACTAAACACATCTGGGTTGCCACCAAACTAGACCTTATTAGACCATCACAATCAGATTTAAATCAACTGTGAACGTCTCACAACTGATGAAATAGAGTCAGAATCAAAATGATGATTACCTGCAGACATATAACTGGGTTGGCAATAATGGGGAGGGTATTGGTTGGAACAGTGATCGGTGCAGATGTTGATGCATTTCCTGAGGTGCTTTGTAGGAGTCTGTGGAGTGGAAGGTTGGAATTATTTGTGACACTTGAAGGATGTTTGTGTTTTGTGATGTAACGACTTACAGTGTATGCTTCCGAGATATAATTTTTGCAAGATAAAACGTGAACAAGTATATATAATTACTCCTCTGCAGCATAGTTACTTTTTGTTTAGTTAACCAAATGTAAGCCAAAGCATATCGGAACCAAAAATGCGAGTCCTAAATCCCACTTCACATGTTATAAAAATCCAGGTTATCAGAATTGTAGGAAACACAAAAAAAGAATATTAAAAAAAATTGATAAAATGATCCTACCTTCTTCCAAAGAAGCTTGACACAGTGTCATCCATGTCCTCCAGGAAGAGTGATCTTCTTCGTCTTGCTGTGACTGCCGGGTAGATGGCGTTGATTTCCGTCTGCATGTTGCCATTGACAACCGAACCTGCCACACCGGCTTCGTTTGGCAAGGTGCCAAACGCCCCATTTGGATCTGTAAAAAGTTTTTTTAATGAACTTTAACGAAGCACTTGAAGCAGGAATGTAGGGTATAAATGAATTAGTTCAGTGGCCTGTATATTCATGGTACATTTATGGTCAGGTGAAACACAGTCAAACTTAGGTAATGGGCACAGTAGCAATGGTGGCAAAGTAATAAGCGTTTCAAAAACGGCTACAGTATACTGTACTGTAAAGCAGTATAGCAGAGAGAGTGGCATAGTAGCGAGATTTGACTTTAGTGTCAAGTCTGCTAGTATCATTGATAACCAACATGGTTTGTTTAATTATTTACATTTTTTTGTAAAACTACATGGAATATTATGGTAAAACTACTTATAAACAGTTTTTATGACAGCAAATCATGTGAGTATGTCATTTACAATATACCGTTTTTAATAAAACTTCTTAATAAATTATATTACTAGTGTCAGATCATGGTTAGATTCTGTTGTACGAATCGAACCCTGCTCTGGAACTAATGCAGCTTGTTAAACCATAATAGAAAATAAAAACCACATCAGTGCTACACATATCGCAATGGCAAATTATATAACATAGAAAAGCAGAACAAGTGCTTTATTGGATGCCCAATTGGTGAGAATTAGTGTAGCCCTACCAACTAATCGTGCGTAGCAGTTAGAGTTTTAGATATTTTTTTTATGTTTTTTCTTAAAATACTTTTTTTTAAAGACACTATAGTTGTCCTATTAGTAAAAATGTACTTTTTTAATAGCTGAAGCAATTTCCAGTCAATATTGGTTTTACAATGTCAGTTTCCCAAGTTATTTGTTCTCACTTACTCATTTGCACAAAGTATGTGTTCGCAGGAGCTGTAATCTTATCGGTGGGACCAATGACATTCGGCACTGTGGCAGTTGATGTGACGCCGGTGCTTGTCGTTGTTGTGGTTATGGTGAGAACCCCATCCGAGTTTAGATTAGTGGATAACTGAAAAAGTTAGAATTGAAAGAAAATATAATAATGAAGAAATGAACCACAATGTATGACAAATGGATCTGACTTTAACAGTTGCCATTTATTTCTTTCTTTACCTAATTCTTAAGTTAAAATATACTTTTTTTGTAATAAGTTAAAAAAAGTCCTGCAAATATGCCATTTGATAAAAAGAACATTAAAACTGACAATCTCTCAACCTTATGTATAAAGGCCATGTACATTGTTGTGCACAGAAGCATAACAGACCTATAAACCTAGTCACTTGTTTTTTTGACTTCATATTTTGCCTACTATTCTAGGTATATATATATTTAAAAATAATTAAAAAAGAACGATAGAAAAAGCAGAAAGAAAGAAACTTTTTATTTCACACTAAAGGTGTGTAAAATAATAGAAAAAATACATAGATGTCATTAAAAAAAATCAGTAACTCAAATATTGGTCTGTTTTAAAAAATTACACCTCTTACAACACTACTTCAGGTAATCACCCCTTCCCCTTCTTACAATAACATCCCGCTACTCTCTTTCCAATTTTAAAATAACACAATGCCCAATCTCTTCTCCCTCCTCTACCCTTTTTCGCACAATACAACCTCCCCACACATCCAGTACTTACAGTATTACAGTCGTAGCACTGAATCTCCTCCGGCACTGTGACAGTGTCGCAGAGGCAAGTGCCAAGGTCCACGTTCATGGTGCCACCTCGGTTGCCACAATAACCATCGCATGAGTACGTGGCAGCAGACACACACGAACGATCACTGGCGACCCGCGTCTCCCCACTCACGCAGCGTGTGTCGACGATCGCTTCACAAGACAAGTCCGAGTTGCCTACAGACAGAAAAAGTTTTAGTGTAAGATTTAATCACCTTCAGTCGTTTTCGGAAGTTTTTAGGTATGTTCCAAAATTCTAATCTCTACGGGGTATAAGTGGCACTGCATTGGAGTTTGTTTAAAACACCTATCATATCAACACTCTACCTCCTGTACTCAAAGTACTTTTGCCTTTTCTTTCTTACAAAACCCTGACCCCTCTTTTTATAAACCGCCAAGGTCTACCTCATAATCACTAGTGTGGTGTTCGGAATGTTTCCATTAATAAAAAATACTCGGTTGGGTTCATAAGTTAGGCATTCGATGGAGCCTTTAACCAGGATGTTTAATTTGGGGCAAAAGTCAAAGCAATGTCTCCACCTGGTAATACACACTTTAACAACCCTGGTATCTCAATTATAGGGTATTCTGCATTCATCAATCCCTACTTCTATTTACAATAAGAACGAAAATGATGACACTAAAACAATTTCAGCAAGGCAATTATGGTACTCTGGTGTTACCTGATTTAAACCAACTGCTGTTTTAATAAATTAGGAATAACATAACCACCTTGGTATTCCAGTAAATCTGCTTCATTGTAGTAAATGTAGCCAGATGTGCAAATACATGACCCATCACTGGATTGGAATGCCCTGTTGAAACCTGTGAAAACAAAGCATTGTTAAGCTGTGTATGGTGGTAGTTAGAGAGAATTAAATCAATTGTTTAAGCTAAGATATATTCTGTCGAAGTATGGAAAATATAGAGGCAATTTTAAATATAAAAATTGGACTTCACTTTAAAGAAATACGCAAATGGTACAAATTGAGTTGTAGTTTATATTGAGTTTTTTGGGCAAGCATATTGCAATGAGTTGTTAATAAAACAAAAGTAGTAGTTTGCATCCTTGAAAATGAAATAAAGTTTCATTCTCGATAAAAAATGTACAATATTATTTTTATGGTATTTTGTGTGGCCAAAAAACTTTCAGTTTCGGATTTAAAATCAGTACGTACCGACACAAGTGCATTCTGTAGCTCCAACACCTGATACAGCAGAACTTCCACAGGGAAAGCAAGCTGGCTGCCCCACCAAGTTGTTGTACATTCCTGCCTGACATGGTTGGCACACCGAGAACACTGAGCCGGCCAGCTCACCGTACATGCCGGCCGGACAGGGGACGGGTTGCCCCGTTGTCCCGCCCACGGGGCAGTAGTGACCGACTGGACACACGTTGGGTTGGTAGTTACCAGTGCCTGTGGACAGTATGAACAACATATGGTATTACCAAGTTAACGAAAAGTGGATGGTATTACCAAGTTAAGGGAAAGTGGATGGTATTACCAAGTTAACGAAAAGTGGATGGTATTACCAAGTTAACGAAAAGTGGATGGTATTACCAAGTTAACGAAAAGTGGATGGTATTACCAAGTTAACGAAAAGTGGATGGTATTACCAAGTTAACGAAAAGTGGATGGTATTACCAAGTTAAGGGAAAGTGGATGGTATTACCAAGTTAAGGGAAAGTGGATGGTATTACCAAGTTAACGAAAAGTGGATGGTATTACCAAGTTAACGAAAAGTGGATGGTATTACCAAGTTAACGAAAAGTGGATGGTATTACCAAGTTAACGAAAAGTGGATGGTATTACCAAGTTAAGGGAAAGTGGATGGTATTACCAAGTTAACGAAAAGTGGATGGTATTACCAAGTTAACGAAAAGTGGATGGTATTACCAAGTTAACGAAAAGTGGATGGTATTACCAAGTTAAGGGAAAGTGGATGGTATTACCAAGTTAACGAAAAGTGGATGGTATTACCAAGTTAACGAAAAGTGGATGGTATTACCAAGTTAAGGGAAAGTGGATGGTATTACCAAGTTAAGGGAAAGTGGATGGTATTACCAAGTTAAGGGAAATGAGTTTAAAATAGTGCGTTGGGTAATGCGTAAAAACGAAAGATAAACATTTTAAACAACTTTTCAATCAGTTAAAGGTAAGTTAAGATACAACTTCAGTCAATTGAAATCAACATATTTAAGCCTTTTTTAGCAAGATTAGACTATAAAAACAAACAGAGAAAATACGATTTAAAATATTGTTGAAAATGATTAGAAAAAAGGAACATTCTTAAAAAAGTATTATAACCATTATTAAATACAAAAAAATAACAAAGAAACAAAAATCATAAACAATTTGAAAAATGTGCAACCTTCAGGACAGTAGAATCCAGCTGGACAGGGTAAACATTTGTCATCAGTTGACGAGTTGCGATACGAACCACTCGGACATATCATGCACGCCGTTGTCAAGTTGCTCCTCAGACCCGATATATTGAGTGGCTGATACCCCACATCGCATGGAATGGGGTTCCCAGTTCCCTCGGGGCAATAGAATGGGTACAGGCACATTGTGAAGTTGTATGAACCCTCAGGACAGTAATAACCTGGGTAAGGGTTTTTTGTGATAATGCAGCAAGAGGTTTAGGCGACTGTTTGCATAAAGTCAGCCGTCGTATTCGTAGGCACATCGTGAAATTTATAGAGGTTATTTTTGCGTTACAGACAAAACAGTTTGTTTTTGCATGTGATATAAAATTTAAATCCAACGCTGAATGTTACATTTTGGGACATTAGGAACCAAATGACAGTGGCATAGTCTGCTAGATATGTTAAGATAGACAAGATCTCAACAGCGATTGTTTATATTAGATAATTAATAGTCAGATTATCTCGTGCACACCGTCGGATTACCGCAGCAATTTTAGTGTTTTGTGTATTATCGAAACGTTCCCTGTACTTTGATAGAAGGACATATCCATTCACTGGGTTCAGGCAATATCCTCTAATTATCTTGCCAATCCATGGACAAATCCCACTAGATATAGCGACCAGTTTTGATTCTGCAACCCTTTGACTGAAAGGAAACCTCACCGATAACTATTCCCCACGTTATGTGCCTTTTATGGCTAATATTCTCAGGCCCGGTGCTAGGAACCGCGGGGCCCAATTAGAAATGTGATGGCGGGGCCCCTACTCTTCATAGCACAAATTATGGGTGTTTATATATCATAAAATACATACCAGTACATACAAACTACAAAAATAGACATTTAATACTTGCTATAAAACAAATTAAAGGTAATGTGGATGCTTATTTACGATATATTGTTTTACTTCCAAACATATATATTGTTTAGCAACCATATTCATTATGATGTAACAGAAAGACACAGAAATATAAATTTGACGTAGTTACGATGCATAACAAATTGATATTATGAGAAATAATATTATTTCACCTTTTATTTTACGTTTCAGTAGTATTTTAAACCTCGTAATACAGAAAGGGGGCCCTTCAAGGTGCGGGGCCCAATTTAATCTAATCGGTCAAATCGACCTAAAACCGGCCCTGAATATTCTGGTTCCGGCGAAACTGTGGACCCACCTATACTATCATATTGTTACTGGGATTAAGAAGATCAATAAGTTTTTAAGAGAACAACTTAAACTTTAGTACAAACAAAAACATTTTAATAATATACACACCTCCTGGGCAGATATCTGGTATTCCGGTCTTTTCCAAGCAGTAGTAACCACTATCGCATGGTTTCTGGCTTGTAGAACCAGTAGGGCATTGGAAGCCCATGTCACATGGTATACCATTGATGTTGGTCACATCTAAGAAATAGAGTATGTTATCACAATGCATTTCATTGTTTCGTTGGGTATATTTTAGAGTTTAATGGCAATCCTACAGTTTTAGGTGTACGATTATAAGGGGGCAAATAAAATTGGTAATAAATAAAATATGAAAAGAGAATTTTTGAAAAGTGAAAAAGATTTATTTAAATAAAAATTCCACCCAATAAATGAGGCCGAAAAGATTATTGAACATTACAGAAAAAAGATTGGAGTCAACATATTATCACTTGCCAAGATTTCTTTCCTATAAAAAAACTTATCAAAACTCCTACCTGTAGTAGTAGGGTCTGGACAATAATACCCCGGCGTGCACTGGGCACAGTCGGCCACTGAAGTGGCACCAACAGTGTTACGCATTGTTCCAGCTGGACATTTCGTAGGTGCCTGTCCTCCTGATAATGAAGGTAAAATATTTATTTTAAAAATCTTCCTGCATTATTGGAATGAAAATTTAAGCGGGAAAAACTTGTTTTTTAAACCGAATGAGTTATCGTAATGGTGAGCCTGAGCACAAAAATAATGCATAATAAAAAAATCTTGAGCAGGGACTTAAAATCGATAACTTTTATACTTCAAATTGTTTAGGTGTGTTTGATTTATATGATTAGCCGCAAAGCAGGAATTTTCCTATATTAAAAGCAATAAAATCTCTGTTTATTCATATAACACATGATGTATTTAGATCATATGTTTGGTCAGCTGGTGTAGTGGCTAAAGTTGTTAGCTATTAGCAGACATGTTCTAGGTTTAAACTCTTCCTAACTTTAGGTGACAATTGCCCTAACTCAGCTAACTGTAAGTGACAATACTCACAATAGTCCTACTTTAGGTATTGCCCCCAACATTAGATATAAACATTAATATTCGGTCCTAACTCAATGCATGTTAAACCCACCTCCTGTACAGTAGAATCCAAGTTCGCATGCAGACGATGAATAATCAGAAAGTCCAGTTTCATTGCACCAGAATCCTGCTGGGCATGGGAGGCAGTCTTCCACATTCATACCTCCTGCATGGTGAAAGATGTGGTTAGAAAGTTGGTAAAATCCGAAACATTAATGGCGGCCGGAATGTTTACTTTTAAAATATTGTTTACTTTAAGAGTGTTTAAAGTATGCTCTCGAGCCTGGATAATGGTGCATGAAATAGGACCTCGGTTCTATTTTTTTTGGTTTTGGGAGTGCAAGTTAATGATTAAGAGGGACAGATGACGGGGGCATTTGTCCTGTGCCGTTAGAGGTGAAATTCTTGGATCGGCGCAAGACGAACGACTACGAAAGCATTTTCCAAGAATGTTTTCTTTAATCAATAGCGAAAATCAGAAGTTTATTGATGATGAACAAGACTAAAATTAAAAGTATTGTTGTAATAGGGTGGTTTTCAAAGTTCACCAACAACAGGTTTTTACTGTCTAAATGTGACTGTACTTAATCATGTGGACTGATGTCCAACATTTTTAACACCCAACAGCAGGTATTCTTTGGCGTGTTGAACACATTAATCTTGGTATGGCCATATTGACATTGCTATTGAGTTTGCTTTTCTGGAACTCTGTATCACCATGGTCCTCCGATATGAAAGTAATTAATACAACCTCTATAATATAAATTAGTAAAGAAACTTCGATTTTGGGGTAAGGGTGCAATTTGTGTGTAAGGGTAAAATTAAGGGTGAATGTTTGAGAAGCATAATTCACCTGTCGTGTTGGCGAATCTGTAGAGCGGACATGGTTGGGGTCCTGCCCCCATGCTACAATCACTGAAGTTCAACCCCAAGCAGTAGTGACCCACTGGACATGGCTCAGATAGGGGTTTACCCTCACGACACCACTGACCAGCAGGGCAGAATTCACAATCCGAAAGCTGGCTTCCACCTGGAAAACAATTTTGAGTGAAACTAAGAATTTAAAAATTTTTTCATTAATATCCTCAGTACTTAAAACTTGACTGAAGATACAGCGACAACTAATAATGATTTCAAAACTAATAAAGATCTAAAAATATTTAAATAAATTTAACTAGTTTTGATCTTCAACAACTTAAAAAATGAAGTCTTTGCAATTTAAAATATAAATAAATATCAGTTTGTATTCTGAAAATTTGAAATTAGGTAAATATTTTCTCACAAATTTCAGAATAAATACATATTTAAATTTAAACAGTATTTTCAAAAGTAATACCAGAATTAATTATGTAAGTATGAAACCCACTTACCAGGGGTTGTTCTTATTGTATTTTCAGGGCAAGGTTGTGGGTCAGTTTCACCCGTCCTACAGTATTTGCCTGCAGGGCAGGGGCCAGCACACGGTTGCAATGATGGGCATGGGTCCAGGAGGATCGTTCCGGTGGGTGAGAACGACCCAGAGGAGCAGAAGTAACCAGCAGAGCAATCACCCTAGGGGTATAAGCTTTTAAAAATATACTTTGTTTATTTAAATAAAATCACACAGTCTAACACTTTATTTCAATGATCAACAATTTTTTGCCGATATTTTTTTATGCAGTAGCCAATTTTACAGTGAGGGCAAGGTCCTTAGCTGACGTTGCCAGAACCTAGTGGTGCAATGGGTTACACCTAGTGTAAACAACTCTTCGGTATCCAAAAATATATTTAACACACTGCAATGTCTCCGATTAACTGACCACAGACATAAGTATATACCCCCATTACATTGCCCGATCCCTTGGGATAAAAAGCAGTATCCCTTTCTACTTTAAACTAGGTTCATGTGAACTGACTTGGATTTGTCCTCCTGTGCAGAATTTGCCGACTGGGCATTGGTGGCATTCTGTTGGTTCGGCTAGCCCCAGGTCAGTGCTGAGGGTATAGGTCCCGTTGGGGCACGTCAGTGGGTAAGGGGTACCTGGGTAAGAATAAACAGGGTTAACAGAAGTATGTTTGTACAGGTTAATGTAGTCTACTAAATTGGGTCTTGGTTCAACTTACTGCAATGTCAATTGTAATTGTAATTCTCTATTTTTTCACTATGCAAACAAGTTAAAGTTAAAAGTAGTTATCTTGATCTAATGAATTCAATTCCATTGTTTAAACCAGAAATAACATCAATAAATGAACACAATGCATTTTGGCCAATTAGTCTGCAGACAGCTGGAAGGTAGCGGGATCAAAACACTCACACGGCCGATTGGTTGCTTATATATGTAATATATGCTATAGCTTTAGTGCTTCCCATATTATTCATTTGTATAATGTTGATGCTTATTTTTACTGTGTACATTGTGAGTTATTTGCCATTTTTTTCAGACAATGCACTTAACTTAAAAATTCTCTTATATCTATAACACACTACAATTGCTTCGGTAACCTTAATGTGAGCAAAGGCTAATATGATGAAATGATCTGCATTCCTATTATTGAGGGATAAAAGTAAGTTTTATAACAGCTCTGAAAATACTTTTGTGGACATTCGAAAGAAGGTTATACGCATGCAAAGCAAGAATGAAAATTCGATTAAATCAGGTGCACTTTTAAATTGATTTTTAAATGTTGATGATAACACTAACCTGCTGGACAGTAGGAGAAGGGTGGACACTGCTGCTGCCCCCCAGTGAGCACATCCTCGCAGTAGAAGCCAGGCGGACATAAGTCGCAGGTGTAACCTCTGATGGCAGGTTGGTAGGTGCCTGGATATACAGAGATAATAATACCAAGATCGATAATTCAATAAGGAAGGTTTTAATGCAACATGTGAATGGGCTTCTTTTAAAGGATATGATGTACTGAATATACAAGGCCTATAGAAAAAAAGAGTAAAATTTAGAAAAAAAGATATCCTTTAAGCATGAGCCCAATAACAAGCTGTAATAGGAGAAGAAAAGCAGAATTACTGAAAGTTGAACTCAACCTGTTATAATGGATAAGCAAATGAAAGCATATTATTACAAAAGAAAATTTTTGTTTACTGTTTTAAATTTTTTGGTTGTTTCGGCTAAATGACCCACCTGTCTGGCAGGGTATTGGGGCTGGTGATTGTTCGGGGCACATATGACCCACTGGGCAATCGTACTGCGTGGGTGAGGTGTTCGATTCATTACCGGGGCAGTAGTAACCCCGCTCACATGGCTTAGTGGGGGCAGATTGACCAGCGTTCAAGCAGTAGAATCCCTGAGATTCAAAAAAGGAAAGGGGATTATGTTAAAAATGGCTTTGCATCATAATAATTCTTATGTTTTATAAAACGTATTAAAATGGCACTGCATTTTATGCCCTTGCATTCATAAGTGTAAAAATGTTAAGAAAAAACAATGAAAAAAGTGGTTCATTTGTGCATTGCGTAGAGCTACATTCCTTGAACTGTTGTGTATTGTGTTACTGTGAATCTACTATGTAATGTACTAATTTTATTATTTTTTAATAAGAAAGACTTTATTTGCAGCAATACAGTATTTGAGCCTTGATATTGTTTTAAAATATAAAACATGGTATATTAAAACATAGAAAAAATTGGAAAAGGCAAAGATTTTAAATAGCATGATTTGCAAAAGCATTTGCATTTCAGCTTCAATACAACATCAAGGGTGTAGTGTTGCCAATCAAGTTTTTAAAACAATTTCCAAATTGTACCGGATCGCAAGGGAAACACTCGAACAATGATGCGGCTCCAGTTGTGTTTCGCATGGTGCCACGTGGACAGTTCATCGGCGCCGTTGTCCCACTCGTGCAAAATCGGCCGACCGGGCACTGTCCGTTGTAAGGTGTGCTGCCGTCATCACTTGGTGTCGGCGTGGAGCTGCCTCCCCCGCAGAAATATCCGGCCGAACAGTCACCTTGGGTGAAAAATTAAATTAATTTCTAAATCATCAGATAAAAGATAAACAAACAATAATTTGTTGATTTGACTAAAGAGTCAAACATTATTAAAATGTTTATTTACTCATATAGCTTAAGTGCTTTTAGGTTCCATTATAGTCATTTGAATGATGTTGATGCTTATTTTCCATTTGAACATTGTACGTTATTTTCCATTTTTCCTAAAAAAATTTTGCATTTTATACCCATCAAAAAAATCACTTTATGTAAAAAATATTGGACAGCAATCAAATTTCTTGTTTCTGTTACATTTTTTTGGAAATTCTGTTGCAAAAAGATGTATCAAGGAAAAAAAACAACTCAACAACGAGAGTAAAACGAAACCACCCACCTGTTGGACTTGCATTCCCTGTCCCGTTGCAGAATGAACCAGGGGCGCATGGTTGGCACGTGGAGTTGTCGGTTGCCCCCACCTGGTCACTGTAGGTGGATTCGGGGCATGGGGTGGGGATGGAAGTGGCCGACATGCAGTAGAAACCTGAGTGTGTTTGATGGGTTTGTCAGAAAGAGAATATTAATGTTATCTCTTGCGATTGGGGAAGGGTTAATAAACTTATTATTTAGGTAATCTTTAGATTACTACAATCCACGAGTTTTTAGGTGATAATCATCTTGGGGTGTTTTGAAAAACTTTAGGAGTGTTTGATAGATTTGTTTAGAAATAGGGCAGTTTCGTTTTTTTTATTAATTGGAAAACACAGGAAATTATAAACTTATCATGTGATTTATTGGTTTATCTATGTGGGTGGGAAACGTAGTGGGCGTTGGACAATCTAAGATTACATTGTGTCCACTGTCGGGTTACTGGAGCTATTGTAGTGTGTTGTGTATGATTGAGATTTTACTCTCTTTAAACCCATTAATTCACTTGTTGTAGAGTTAGACGATGTCAAATAAGTGTCTTTCACAAGATTTATTGCATTTTTCCATTCCTGCTATTTTAATTGAATAACATTTATAATAATTCATGACCATGGGGTGAAGAGAATACCCACCTCTATCACAGGGAGCTGCCGTTGTCATGTTCGCGTAGGGGCAGACTGAACCTGGGGGGCAAACATCACAGGTATCAGCTTGTATATTGGGGCTGTATGTGCCAGGGTCGCATCCAAGCGGGACGGATGATCCAGCGGGACAGTGGTGACCCCTGGGGCATGGATGGCCAGTTGCATCATCTGGGGTAGGGGATACGGCCCCGCCGATGCAGTAGAAACTGAGGGGTGAGAAGGGGAATTAAACCCAATTCTTTTGCATTACACCTTACTATAATTATTTATAAAAATTAAACATATTAAAACTTGGATGAACCTAATGAAATGGATAGTTTACCTAATACAGCAGTAATATCTCGATAATAAACAATGCACCTCAACAGTAATAACCTGTTAGTGTGAACAAGGTAATCTGATTACTGCTTGTGCGATAAAAATTTTGTCTTCCACAGGAATATACAAAAGTATCACATTTTCAATTTAAAGATCCATTTATTTCAGTTTTTAACACTATGAACAGTTTTTAAGTGATGTTTTATTTATCATGCAAATGCCCTTAGTATCGCCAAGCAAGGTAAAGAAAACAAAAGAGAATTCCAGCCTGTTTCAAAGTGCCAAAACTCACCCTTTCTGACAGTCTGGTGCCGTTGAGCCATTGTTTCTTCCAGAAGAATCGCAATATTTCCCTGGAGGGCATGGCAGGCATTCTGATTCGTAGGAACGCCCAGTGTCAGGCGAAAACGTGCCGGCCGGGCATGGTTTTGGCGTGCTCGTGCCGTTCATGCAGTAATGGCCAATCGGACAG
This sequence comes from Ciona savignyi, assembly GCA_000149265.1. Taxonomy (NCBI): domain Eukaryota; kingdom Metazoa; phylum Chordata; class Ascidiacea; order Phlebobranchia; family Cionidae; genus Ciona; species Ciona savignyi. Next base: position 167,520 of record CH002876.1, read on the forward strand.
ATGCTGTTGCCAGTGTAGACCCCGCCACCTATGCAGAAGTGAAATTTAAAAACATTTTTTAAAGCTATGCTGCTTTCCATTTTCATTTCATAATGTTACCAACATAAAATGGAGAAACCTATTTTTATGGATATGATATGGTATTCATGTTTATCCCCGTGAATGGGAAAACCAAGGGGGTTAACACACGGGCAATCGTCAGATCGCCTCTCACCCACCAACCTCTTACTGGAGCTATTGCAGTGTGTTGTATAATAGACATGTTACTTCAATTTAGTAGAACCCATTAGTTCGCTGGGTTCAGGCAATGTCCGTTAAGTGCCTTTACCAAGGACACAACCTACTAGCTAGCGACCAGTTTTGGCTCATGTATGAAATAAGCGAATCATTTAACTGTTATATGGTTAAAGTTTGGTGTGTTATCTTCATTTTAGCAACACGTTACCCCCTGAAAAACTAATAGGCTAAATAAATTTTAAATTCACCTGAACCGGCCGAGTTATCCATATATGGGTCGGGTTGTTTAGCACCCCTGGTGCAGTAGTACCCACCATAACATTCATCCTCAGGACCTGATAACCCCGGCTTGCTGCAGTACATTCCTGTTGTGTAAATGTTAGTTAGATATGGTAACTTTACCCAAAGGGAAGTAGAGTGTGTTACAACACAGGGATTTCTCCAAATATCATAGGAAAAAGTCAAGTAACCCGGAATGGTAGAGTCTGGTAAAACACCATGTGTAAACCAGATATTAACAACATTTGCATACCTCCGGGGCAGTCTAGACAACTTGCGGCCGCTGGGTAATTTTCAGCGTCACCATACTTTCCTACTGGGCAGGGTTCTGGTTGCAGCGTGCCGGGGGTACAATAATAACCCTGGGGACAGTTTTCCGGATCCAATGAAACACCTGTAAAAATTAGGGAGTAAATTAAAAAATTGTGAGGAAAATCTAAAAGATGGGGGTGAATGCAAAATTTGACCGAACGGTGACTAAGGTAAGTTCATGTTAGGCAGGATTATTATTATTATCCAATATAATCAGTAATTATGTTTAACAGCAGGGTAAGAAAACATAAAGGGTAAACAGGTCTTATTCAGTAGGCTTAGATAGAGTCATTGCAGTGTGTCCAGTAATTAATATTTTAACTAATTTAACTCCACCAAGGTAACGTTCGTTCGTGTTTAACCTAGAATCTGTGCTGTGATGACAGAGGCACGATATGATTAGTCTACTGCATTATTACCAGCATGATACTTTTATATATTACAAATGTGCACTTACTCCAAAATGGCAAATATAGTAGTATGAAACACTAATAAATATTAAGTGTGGACTTCATGTATATGTTACACTGTATATTTTCATCACAATAAGCATCATCAGTAACTAAAAAATTCTAAATCTAAACATTGCCTTTTAAACATCTGAAACTTAATATTAATACAATTTTGTCAAATTTACTGCTAACAGAACACTGTTTTGTATACTGATGATGTCATTTGTAATAAAATGTTTCATAAAATTTGGGTAAAATTCAAGGTTAAGTGCATTGCCTTTTAATTAAAGGGTCGCAGATTTAAAAATGATCGCTAGCTTTCAAAACGAATTCGACTTGCAGGTTATATTCCTTAACCCTTTTTGACTAGAACATCAGATTTATGTTAAAGTTTTACCGTTGTACGGATCGCATATTCTTCCTGTCGAGCAGAGAATACATGTCGGTCTGCCAGTTGACGGTTGGTGGGTTCCAGCTGCACAAACTGTTGCATTTTTTGACCCCTCAGGGCAGTAGTGGTTCTCGGGGCACAGGAATTGTGGGGTGATGTCGCCCCCGGGGCAGTAGTACCCAGCAGTGCAGTTTTGGGTGGGGTTGGCGTTGTGGAAACCTAAAATGCGAGTTTTTTGGGGGTTTGATAATGATTCTTTAAACCCATGGTTGGGAAAACACATGTAATCGTGAGATTATCATGTGCCCACCGTCATGCTAGTGAACCTACTCCAGTGTGGTATATAGAATATATGGGAAAAACATTTGTGTTGCCATTGTCTAATCACTTGGTTTCAAATAACATCCACAAACACACAGCTTTATCTAGAACAGTTTTATGCCTCTTCAAATCCTCGACTGAATGTTATACACTACTAAAGCAGTGTTTTCACACACAACTGTGTGGTAGTGCTGTTCGACTATTAGGCTTTTCTTATTTAAATTTTTGAAAGTATACAACCAACAGAATATTAAACAAATATAATTTAAAAAAAAGATATAAACAAATAATTTTAATTAGTGCTAGATTTGAAAACAACTAAACTAACTTTATTATTAGAAACTGTTTACAATTTTGTGTTAAATTTAAATTCCTTACATACCTTGGCAGTAAAATCCAGCAGTGCATATCAAACACTCTGTTATGTTCTTGTTGTTATAGGTGGGACTGTATGTCCCTGGGGGGCATGGTTCCATGAGACCTGTTTCGCAATAATATCCGGGTGGACAGTCATGCTGAGTTGGGGTAGAGCTGGGTAAATGGGAGAAACGATAAATTATAAAATGAATCAATATTAATATCCAAATTACTCTTTTTTGTGTTGAAACTTAACAAAAGTGTGTTTTTTTATCAATTAAGAACAAACAGAGTCTGCATGGCCCAATATTTAAGCCGAACCGATGATATTTCTAGTTGAGCCAACAAGCGAATGTTGGTGTGTGCAAAACCTGCAGTTAGTTGGTAAGTTTTGTTTTTAGGCAAGGCATTTAGCAGACATTGCTCGGACCTAGTATTTTGGGGAAATAAAAACAATTGTTCTGTATCATACCCAACAGCCAACACACTGCAATAACACATGTAACCTGATAATGTGCATAAGGATTAATTGGACAACTGTATTTAGTTTCGACTGTGGGCACAAAGACAATTAATTCTAAGAAATTTCCATTTTTCTAACTCCGTTATAAACAAATACCTTTTTAGTAATACACAAAGATATACTATAAAGTCCCAAGTATTATTCCATGATAAATAACGTGTATTACAAAAAAAACAATTTCCACCTTGCATTACTGCAGTAGTACCCTGCCTCACATGCCAGCAATGGTATTTCCATCTCATAATCTGGGCAATACATGCCCGGGGTACATTCATATGCCTTGTCACTGCCTTTTGGACAATAGTAGCCTGAAATAGAACAAATCCAGGTATCAATGTTACATAAAATATTTTAAATAAAATTTTTATCCATATTTAAAAACTATTCTTGTGTTTAAATACTTGAATACCAGATATATACCTTTTCTTTTCATTTTGGTAAATATATAAATAGTTCTACATGTTTAACTGTTTCTTTTATAAAATATGTAATACAACACAAGCTTCCATAATGATGTGATGAAGAAATAATGGTTATGGGTGTAGCATACCTGGTGGACAGATACCTCCCCTCGTGTCGGGCAGAGTAGGGCAGACGCAGTCAAACAAAGTGCTGCATGTATCGTTGCTGTAATAAAAGTGAGCGCAATTAGTTCCAGAGATGGGAATAGGTTATTTAACAAATTATGACAAAAACAGGTGAATAGAAGTGTTACATATAACCAGATAGAAGGTGGTGTGATCGAAATCAAAGAAAGATTTTCGTTTAATTTTGCAAATAAGGTGGTTAGGATCAGGGTCACAAACTCAGAGTTGCGTAGGAGCCCCATTTTTTGGGGATGTCTGTTGTTTCATTAACATTATATGTGAATTGTAAGAATTCAGTCATTATAATTTTTTTTTGGGTCGCTTCAAAAGAAAAGTTTAGACATCACTAGTTTAGATTTCTAATGATGATCGTAAAAATGACTTACCTTGTTGAACCAGTTATTGTGCCTGTCGCCAGTGGTTTTCTGCTGTCTGAGCCTCCAACACAGTAGTAGCCTGGATCGCATTCACCGTCCGGTTTAGTGTTTCCAGTGCCTTCACAATACATGCCACCAGTGCACTGCAAACAACTGGCGGCGCTTGATTGTCCTGAAATTAGGTCAACACTGATAAATTGCGTTTGTAAGTGCATCACAATCCTTAAAAACTCAAAATATTTTTTCTCTGTTATTTACCACAAAAAGATAAAATCTTTATTAAATTTTTAATAGCGTCAGAAGCACTCAATAAACTACTGAACTAAAGATATATAGTTTAAAGCAAACCTGTTTTGTTATTGAAAGTGCCGGCTCCACATGCGTACTGGAACTCCGATGTAGTGCCAGGCAAGCAGTAGTGACCAGCTGGACAAGTTGTGGGGTTGATAGTACCTCCATCACAATAGCTCCCTGTAAATTGATTTTTTTGAAATTTCCTGTTTTTTTCATGGGTAAGAATTAATAAAATATTAATAAATATTTTGGTGCAGTGAAAAATGAACCAACTTAAAACTACTAGTGCAGTTTGTCCCTGTGCTCTATACACTATAGTGGTATATGTCTTTACCCTTGTCTCCGAATTTCTAACCACTTTATTGGTACCAAACTGTTATAGTGATGGTGGAGACTTTAGCCATTTTAATTTTATTTGCAAATGAATCAAATAAATTAAAAATCAGAAAATGAGAAATTTTCCAACCTAGATAAAACTGCGTGTGATTAAAACGAGTACACCAGTTAGACAAATTAAAATCCATCATCTAATTTTCTTAAGTTACCCAACTACTTTCCAAGATCCAATATGCGTCAAATATTAATTCATCAATAATAAAATATAGCAGAACTTATGACTAGTTACCTGAAGTGCAAGTTAAGCATGTGGGTCTCCTTTCCACATTAGCAAAGGTCCCAGAGGGACATAACTCCGCTATTCCATTAGGACATTGGTGGCCCAATGGACATGGTCCTCCATAACCCTGTGGGGCAATTTTCAACACTTTAAAATATACTGATCAAGATGCGCTTGTTAATTCATACAAGATACAAATGCAAAGGGCTTTGACAAGTTCTCACCAAATACACTTAAAATTAAATTACCCCTTAAAGCCAAATCAAAATAGAATTGAAAACCAGTTTAAACTGTTAAATTTTCTGAAACAGAACCCAAACTGCCTAATGTAAATTGTTGTACACTGAACCATAGGTAAACTGTTAAATTAATGTTCAGATGAATCCGAACTGAATATGGACAGTCTATTTAACTGCCACAATCTCAAAATTGGTATTACATAGTAAAATTTTAAATTTTGAATCTCAAAATCATAAAATTCAAACTGAAGCTTAACCAGATAATTCAAATACAAGAGAACTTAACTTAAATTTGAAAAACAATTATTTTTATTCCACGGTTTACTGTATATGCTAGAGTCAAGTGTGTTTAACTCATCTTTTCACTGTGGGTAAGCAATGTCTACTGTGTTCCTTATACAAGGATAAAATCAGTTAAAAGAGACTTGGCCAACACAACCTGTGCAGTAGCCTCCATCGTATTAATGTAATCTCTTTAAGATTAAAAAAAATCCCCTGAATGACCCACCTTGTTGGTTACATTATTGGGTATTGGGGTGTTCACCCCTAATATACAATCAAATCCGGGGTCACATTGTCCCCCGACTGTTGGCTGCCCAGCTACATCACAGTACGACCCTGGTGAGCATGGGGTGCATTCTATTTCGGAGCTTATACCATTGACAGGGTTAAACGAGCCTGAAAAATACAGAACCCAATTGAAATGAGTAAACGGTGTGGTCTTCTGAATTAATGATCCTTGTAATCAATTAATTCATCTTAAATTAATCATTCCTTAATATGATATCTATGAATGCAGGGGTTAAATAAATATTTGTTAGATTACCACGTTGCCACAGTTGGGAACATAAACCATTGTAATGAGTTTTAAAAATTGATGCATTTCGTTGTTGTTTAAACCAATAAATCACTTGCTTAAAGCAAAGGTTGCACCTTGCTTTAGGACAGAAATTGCCAATAAATATTGGACTAATTTCGCATCTACATTGATATTTTTAGTATGGTTAACTAAAACTGAAATAAAAATTAATTATAGTTTGAATCTCCATTTAAAAAAAATCCAATGTTCATAACAGAGTGAACTAAGTTAAAACTATTTTTGTTAAATAATGAACAATTTTTTTTAACTTGCTCTTTAAGCACATTTTGGAGCAGTTTTTAAGTTTTAACAATATGGCTTTAAGAATGACTGTAGAACATTGATTTGGATAAGGAAATGCAATCAAACAATAAACCAACCTGATGGACATAGTTTCCAGTCATATCCTGTTCCCATTGGGCAGTAGTGGCCTGTCGGGCACGTCACCGGGTCAACTGCACCATCGGTGCAATACCAGCCTTCTGGGCATGTCTGGCAGATCGGGGAGCCCGTCACGTTGGCGTAAGTCCCGTTCAGACAGGGTATTGGTTCGGGGGAATTACCAGGGCAATAATGGCCGACAGAACAAGGGTGTTGGGTGGGGTCTGTTGCACTACCATTGCAGTAGAACCCAGGCCAACAGTCGCCTGGTGAAAAGCAGGAAAAACGTGACTTAATTGTGTTTTTTCTTAGAAAAACAATTCATAATTTAACAAAAGACTGAATGCACTAAATTAAGTCCTTAGATAATATTGGGCACCAAGGTTAATATAAAGTAAAAATATTAGTCCATATTATCCAAGGTATACTGTAAGTGTCTTTATAAGAACCTGGGTAATTCGTGTCTAAACTCCGGTTATCTGGGCTATTTTAGTGTGTTGTTAATGTGTTTTTTTAATTTAAGCTTAAAAGATGTATAAAGTGCATTACATGAGAATAAATCTTACCAATGATATTTTAACTACGGCTATGGCTGTACCATCTATCCAATTTTCTTTGCTGAAATTGTTAGATAAAACAACAATCCCAAAAAAAACAAAAAATAAACTAATACCGGTGGACGTAGAGCAAAAAATGGGCCAAAATACCTGTGACGTCAGAGAGACCAGTAGAGTTACAATATGATCCAGCTGTGCATGGTAAGCAATCACTTTCCTGGCTTCTTTCAGGGAATGGGTTGTAGGTGCCTACAAGAGAGAGAATATGTCCTTGTGATAAACCAATACATGTAAGCAGGCTGTTCTATTTGTAATATGAAATCACATTATATAATTTAGTTTAGTTTATGTTTTGTTTCCACGATGAAAACATAAAGCAGTACCTTTGATAGTGACTCAGAAAACGGGAAAAAGTGTCTAAAAATCAATCAATTATTTACTATTGGATTGACAATCTGACTGATTGGGGGCAAGTGTAATGTGTTCCTATACCCTAATATAATAAAATTGCTTACCCCTAATATACCAAAATAATTTTTTCTTACACCCAGAGATATATAATGTAAGCTCCTATCATCTGTAAAATTTCCATTATAAATTAGTATATTAAACAATTTCCAAAAGTAATAAATGAAGATGGAATTTGAATAATATGAATTGAAAACTCGGCTGTGGCCATGGGTAGTATAATAACAATCTGTGTATAATAACGACCTTTATAGGAAGTATAAAAATGACTGACATTATCACACCACCTATAAACATAATCAACATAATAGCAACTGTTAAATCAGCTTACCACTGTTGCAGTAAGTGGGCTGACTGCTGTTGGTGGGACAATATGCACCGGATGGACAAACATCTCCGTAGGATTGCCCACGTGGGTCAGGTTCAGTCGAGTTGCCGGAGCAGTAGAAACCTGGGAATAATTTTCAGTTGATGAGGATGTATTGAGGATAAAAAGGATATTTATAATTTATCCTTTTTAGTGGAAAAACGGAGAAGAATTACAAACAAATTCGTAAGATTATTTCGCATGGAGCGCCCGGTTACAGGAGATATTGCAGTGTGTTGTATATAATTGTTATGTTCCTTTATTTTTAGGAAATATTTATTCATTCACTTGGTTTTACATAATATCTGTTAAGTGTATTTTATTTATTTATGTAGAATTAAATCTAAAGCCTGTTTTCGTTTTCAGGGAATAAGTATGTTTGTTATTTAACATGTTTATTGCCCAAATGAAACAGATTCTATGATTTAGAATTTAGACAATATAATCTTAGTGAAGGTTAATTAGTTATATTAATGATATGGACAGTCTTGTATTTTCTATTTTCTGGATCCAAATGGACCACGCAGTTTTATAAAGCGATCTTTGATCAGATGATGTGCAGGTTGTGTAACCTTATAAATACCGGACTCTTTGGATTATTGGATTGAAAATGGAACAGAGTAACATTCTAAAACATCCTAATATTAAAATTACCACTGTCTTATTGGGCTTTCAGTACAAATCTTTCCAAATGCGCTCTAAAACAAACTTTGTTGTGTATATTGGACCAAACTTGACTAGACATTGACCAGGCAATAACATGTTGAGTGACATCACAAATTAACTTAGAATGTTATTCAATTGAAAAAAACAAAATATGGAAAAATGAAAAGTGCAAAGAGTACTTTGTTTTTGAACAGAGGAAAGTTATGCCTGCTTCCTCGTGGCAATCCCTTGAGGTCGAGTTTTTCGTGAGCTAAATGGCTAACCATATTCCTTCCCACAAGCCTAAGGGCTGGACGAGAAAATTCTGGGTTTTTAAAATTCCAAATTTCGGGACTTCGAAGCTTAGGCCAAGAATCATAATGGAATCCGGATCGGACCGGATATGACCTTAGTCAAACGGACACAGAGACGCTTTGTCGTAAGAGCGACATGTGGCACGGCCGCGCGGCACACACTGCGCCCTCAAGCGTTTGATAAATATGCGAAAAGGTACACAGAGAGTGGCAAGAATGAAGTTTCATGTTTTTGGCTCTTTATGTTGAGATTAAAAATCCCCCAAACCTGCTGTGCAGCCTCCCCTTGGCCCAGTAAGTCCCGATGAGTCGCAGTACAACCCTGGGTCGCACGGGGTGCAATCTTCCATTCTTCCTAAACCCATGGTTTCCCCATAAGTCCCCATCGGGCATTTGGTGGGTTGGCTGGAACCCGCAGGGCAGTATGAACCTTGTGGGAAATGTTAAGTTCGTTGAATAAGAAAAATTGTTTTATTTTAAATAACGTAACTATATTTTTATATACCATTAAAACTCAAACTTAACAAAAATACTGGAACTGCCTCAGTACCTTTATGAACCATTTGCTTTCGATGTTTAAATATACATTATAGTTTTCTCAAAAGATTTTGAGACTGATATTATTATAAACTTTTAAAAAAGAAAATAAGGCAATGTAGGAGCACAAATACAACTTTCAAGTACTTTTAAAGGTTTAACGACACTGCACACTGGTACATTCGTGGCAAATATTTTTAAGTATTGCAGCAAGATTGCATTGTTATTGCAACTTACAAACAAAACAATTCAACCCAGTTACAAAAATAACATTTAAAAAATAAAACATGACGCATGATTAAAATGATATTAAAAAATTTACAAAAAAAAAACATATTTACACTTATTTAAACCAAAAAAAACTTTTTTATAAAACAACGTTTACCCTTCAATAAGACATAAAATATATTAAAAAAATATATTTAAAGTAAACATAAAATCCTATATATACATAAAACATATTTTTAACGTATACAAAGTCACAACAACAGGACAAATAACAGAAAACATACATTTAAGATAAACAAAGCTTTAAAAGCATCCATTAATCTAAAAACTATGTTCAAACCTAAGATCCTACCTTTCGTGCACACATTTTCAGTTGGTGAGATTGAACCCAACGGGCAGAAGTGGCCGATGTAACATTGAGCAGTCGGTGCAGTCTGGTTGGTTCGATCGCAGTACCATCCTGACATTAAAATTTTGTTATACGTTATGGTTAAATACCAACATGTATTATTAAAGTGTGTGTTGTTCAAAGATACATCTTTGGGTTATGGTTTATTACAATAGGGACAGAAGAGGGTATATATTGGGTCCACAGGGATGGAAAAACTCAAAGGGTGAGGAGGTAGCAGAGGGTGTCTTGACACCAGCAATCTGATATTGCCTTTTACCCACTGTCAGGTTATCGAAGCTACAAACTATAACTGGGTTCAAGCAATCTGCTAGTGACTTGCCTAAGCCATAAAGAGATCAGGATTGGTTTCAATTACATCATTTTCCAGTAACAATAAAATGTTCCAAAGCCCAAAAAATTTTCTGCATGAAAAAGGTTTCAGCACACTATTCGGTACCAAAGAAATGCCAACCAATGCAATAAGTTTCATATCCTACTTTGGGACTGTTATTTTTCTTAGTACAATGTGTATGCTGTCCCTGCTTTATATACCAAATTTTAAAAGGTAACTACAATCTCAATATAACACCCACCCCCATCGCATTGGTAGCAATCTCCCTTCTTTCCGTTCCTTGTCTGGTCGCTGTACGTTCCATTGGGGCACGGGAATTGGGTGGCGAACTCGGTACCACTGGGGCAGTAGAACCCTGCAGGGCATGACTGCGGGGTTGTGACCCCATCCAATCCGGACAGTGTTGCCTCAAGAAAATCACAGTACTCATCTGGGTGAAATTGAAATGGTAACACTAGATTTTAAATATTATGTACATTATGTGTGGTATTGTATAAATTATGATTGCAGTGAAGTTTTATCATTGATATAGCAAGAATTTTCTAGAAAAATGAGAATCCTTAACTACAAAAGCCTGTGATGCCTTTTGAAATAAATAATATTGTAAGATATGGGGAATAAGTTTGGTTTATTTTGCATGAAAGCACCCTAAATACTACTTGCAAACATCAATAAATTTAAATCCTGTAAAGACTATACTATAGCATATCAATGTAATTTCCTGGGGATAGTACTATAAATGAAAAACTTACCAGACAAATGAATACAAAAAAGGACATGAACATGCATGAACACTAGATCACCAAGTACACTTTACTCGTTGGGCAAGTAACTGTTGTGTAGTTTTGATCTCACAACCTTTCCACAGACGGTCATACACACTACTAATAAGCTAAGCAAACAAATAAGTGCAACCTCATGCACATGAGCATGTCACAGGTCACACTGGAATCACGTTCAACTTACTCTCTGGACAGGTAAGGCAGACACCTCGTTCCGGATCCGGCTGGTAGAAACCGGAATAGCACGGTGTGAAGTTGATACTGCCGATGGGACATTCAGTGCCAGCGGGACATTTGTTTGTGGGTGGGGCTTTTTCTGTTGATCCAGGAGGGCAGAAATAACCCATCTGTGTATGAGTGAAGTAAATATTATTATCCGTAATTATAACCTACACCATTAAATGCAGACCACCAGTTTGTAAATATTCGGCAAAAAAGGCAAATAACAAAATATTCGGCAAAAAACTAGGGCAAATTTAACACCCGCTCATGTTTTGGTGATTCATTCACTTTTAGATAAAATAGATTTCACAATGTCTGACAAGTCTTAAAAGGTAGGCGTTCCGAACTTATTAAAATAAATTAATGCTAAATCGAGCAATCCAAGTAACTCTCACCTCACACTTGGCTAAAGGCAGATTAAGACCTGGTGATGGACAGTACCAACCACCAGTGCAGATTTCGCAATCCAACATCCCAGTGTTGCCAGTGGAATTTGTAAAGAAACCTGATTTGAAATAAAAAACACTGCTGATTTACTGCACATTGCTAGTTCTCAAACTCACCGACACCACTAACAATCTTAGGTCACTCACAATGCTAGGATATTGTATACAATAACAAAGCTATACTATGGACTAGAAATTTTTTTAATTTAGTACACAGAGATTTTTATAAAATATCAGTAATGCCTATTTTTAGGCAAAGTGTCACTTTAAATAATAAGTCTTGAGCAACTTTTTGTTTTGATTTTCTGCAGTAATTGAGTGGTTTTACTCACCTGTCTGGCACTTAGTTGGCGCCGAACTGTTAGTTGGACAGTAGGTCCCTTCTGGACAGATGCTTCCGTATGTCTCACCCACAGGGGCCTCCTTCTCGCTAGCCCCGCTGCAGTAGTGGCCTTCCAAACAAGGACCCTTCACGTCACCCAACCCAGCAGTGTCGCAGTAGTAACCTGTAAATGACAACAAAGTCTCTAAATTTAAGCAGAAACAACCATAATATCAAGATCTGAGAATGACCATTTCAATTCTTTGGGTAAGATGTATGGCTTGCCACCCCTAGTACAAAAACTATGGGGTAAAATGACACAAAATATACTTTTATTATCCATCTTAATCCATAATATTGTCAGGTATGTCAAATACTAGCAAACTTTATCACTTTTTTAAAAATTATGATGTATCCCAAGCACGACATTGACTATATTTTTAGGTCGATATTTATCCCTAGTAAACTGATTGGGTGTTTCCCAACTAATGTTCACTTCTATTGTAAGTAATACACCACCATCGACCAGTTATAATTTAATAGTTTACTGGGATTTTTCACCCCCATCGTCTGAAATTTTTAACCCTGGGTTAACATAACAAGCCTTTACTATTCATTTAAAAAAAAAACAATTCACCTGCATCGCAAGGCACAGGCGCGTTGGCCCCTTCCGGACAATAGTACCCAGGTTGACATTGCCCCCCTATACCCCCATCAGCGGGGCATCCGCATACCCCAGTTACATTCACCCCCACAACCGAGGGCCTCTTCATCCAAGAACCAAGAATACAATACCTGGGGATAGGGAGATATTTTGCGATCAAAAAATGTAATGTAAGTAGTAACGTACTAGATACAACATCCTGCCATGAGCAGTTTGTAAATTAATATTTAGTAGTATTGAAATACCGATAATGATACAGTCTAAACAAGTCATGTCAACAAAATAATACAAATTTAAGCAGTCTCACATGGCGATGAATTAACTTTCTCACCAACAAAACTATTTTCCCCTAAAACTCAATAGAGATGGAAAAAGCAATAAACAGCAGGTTTAACAAAAAAAAGGATTAAGAAAACTAAATATGATCTTCAAGACCATAGAACTATTTTTCTGCAATTTTTAGTTGGGTTTGGTAACTCCCCAAGTACGAATATGCATTCTATTAATATAGCAACCTGGCGTTAGGCGTTAGGCGTGGTTGGGTGGTGGGTTCATGTGTGTAAAATATATGACATAACAAATTATCAGTTGTTATAAGAAAAATAGCACTACAATTTAAAATAGATTAAATAAAATCACTAACCATCCGGAAGCACACTTTCCTTCTGGTTTCTCCATGCCTATAAATGGGCAGTAATACCCCGGATCACAGTAGTGACAGTCGTCCACACCTTGACCACCTAAAAAAACAGATATTTTAAGAAGCACATCTCAATGCGATGGACTTCCAATGTTAATGTAGTTCTTAAAAATACAACCATTTATAAAATTCTACTGAAATTTTAATCTTTTTTTATTTTGATTGGGGAATGTTTTAGAACAGTTAAATCATTCTAAAATATTTTAATGACTTTTTTATATTCACTTTGAATCGTAACACATTTAAAATTATGTTTTGGTATAATCTGATAAGCACATTGTATTTGTTATTTAAATATCCCAAAACCAATTGGTGAACAATGACTTAGTAACTTGTAATTATGAAAACTAATAAATATGAACGGAAGTCAAATTGGAGGAAACCATTTAAACAGGAAGAATATATTTAAAATAAAACTGATGATTTCCATTGTGATGAAATAAATAGAAACAAATAGGATTTTCAGTACATATTTCTCAGTCTTACAACTCAACCATATTTATTTTGACAGAAGCTTTACCTACCAGTGGCATTATTGTACGTCCCGTTTGTACATGGGGTTGCATAGGTGGAGTTTGCGACACAGTAATGACCCACGGGGCATTCAGTGGTGTTTGATGCCCCCGGTGGACAGAAGTAGCCGGCCGGACAGGGGTAACACGCAGGGAGGGCCACATCCGGGGCAAAAGAGCCGTCCACACATAAACTGGGTAAACTGCTACCAGCTTCGCAGAAGGAACCCATGGGACAAGGACCTCCGGTAGGGGTGGTCTGGAATGTGGATTTATGTTTTATTTGCACTTTGGATATCAAAAACACTGATTTGACTTGGTGGAGTTTCTTCAAGGCAGCACAGATGATCAACAGCCATAGGGATATGAGTTTAAACCTGTCAATTGCTAGTTGTGTCTGTGTGTAAGACATTTAAAAGAAATGAGTAAAACCATTGAATAAATAAGTTTAATTTAGTTAATTTCCGTGATCAAACTTATCAGGATTTAGCTAAACATTACGTTTAAACTTATTGTTCAGCAGGTAAGTTCATTGGTAATGCGGCAAACTGGAAAGAGGTCGGATCAAAACAGGGAATTTGTTAGATGGTTGGCTACCTGGGCATTAAATAACCAATCCCTGATTCCAGTGGTTTAGTGTCTTAAAAAATACTTTAGCAATATCTCTATTGAGTTCAACATTCTGTAATAGCTCTGGTAAATTGTCATTTAATACAAGGTGATAGGACAAAAAATTAAAATTATAATTTCCTTCGTTACAATTATTATTATCAGTTTATTTACAATAACCGGTTTAAAATGCTGTTGGAATGCAGTTATAAAATCCACTGCATTTTAATAGGTGATGACTAAGAGAATCCAATCCTACTCACAGTGGCTGGGGCTGATTCTGTTGAGCTGCCGGTGCAGTAGAACCCAGCATCGCAGAGCCCAGTGGGTTGAGCCAACCCACTGCTGTTGCAGTACGATCCTGCTATGCAAGCCACACATGCAGATGAACTGTTGGACATGAGGTGGCTGTTGAACGTACCAGGAGCACAAGCATTTGGTTCCCCGGTTCCTGGAAGGGAGGGGTATAAATTGATGATGATGTTTTTTGGGTAAACTTTGGTGTTTTCAAAATTTATAAGGATTTATATGTGATATGAAATTTTTTGTTTATGATCATAGTTCTTTGGTGGTACCTTAAATTCGGTATTAAAAGAAAAAAAATTATTTGAAAAAGCTGCTCAATTTAATGGTATAAACATCATTTAAAATCAAATTTTCGAACCAATTTATATTATAGTATTAACCATATTCGATTAATATAATATGGATGGTCTTAGAACACCAACTGTGGTGATTCATGGGTTAAACAACTTGAGAAAATCGAAAAACAACCCAAGCACACAAAGAGGATATGATAGGATTGTACGAAATGCACAGCGGAGAATAAAAAATTTTCTAAATTAAAATTCACCACAAAATTTAGAAGATTTTCATATACACAGTGCCTGATTTTGCAACATAAATTACTATTTAATATGGTCTTTTTAGTACTTGATTCATGTACAAGTTAAACAAAACCAAAAAATTACCTCCTATTCTGATGCTGGAACATTTATTTAAATTCGCAGAAGTCAGTGATAAAAAGTTGAGCCAAAAGTAAACTTAGCTTAAAATAATAAGTAAAGTCTGGATCTGGGCAGTCTTAGGCATAAAAAATAACGATAACTTGTCCAAGCGGTCAAAAGTACCTTCTGGGCAGTAGTGGCCCTCGGGGCAGATCCCCGCATCTCCAGTGTTGCCGCCCGATGGTTGCCATGAGTCGGATCCATTCCGGCAAAAATACCCGGCATCACAGGGACCTAGAAAAGGGGGAAAAGTTTGTTGGGTGATCTGTTTGCTTCAGAGGGTTGGAAAGAGAGTGTCAAGTATGGAAAATAATAAAATAGAAAAAAATATTTAAAAAAAAGCATAAAAACACAAGATGTCGCTGACCTTTGTAACCGGTTGCAGCCAGATCAGGGCAGTAGAAACCAGGATCACAAGCTTTGCACTGGTCCTCCCGTTTTAAGCCTGTTTCGTTGCTGTATGTGCCACGTGGGCACTGGTTTAACACCCCACCAGTTTGAGGTGGGCAGTAGTAGCCAGCTGGACAATCCTGGGAAACAAAGTTTTCAAAACTACAGTTTTTAAACATTTCAAGTTTTCACACCACTGTACTGGATACGGATAGGATTGTTTATTATAATTATTTAGGTAATACGGTCTTTCATTTACAGCAATGTGTCAATAAAAACACCATGGTAGATTGCATTTCTTAAATTTTAAATTTAAAAGCAGAAAATAGATGAAAAAAAAAAGATAAAACAATTGTAAACCTAAAACCATAAAACTATCAATTATTTGAAAAATCACAAAACGTTTTAAAAAATATATTTTAGGTTTCTTTGTTCTTTAAAATATTTTTGACTACTTTATGCTTAAGTTATTGTTAAAAAAATATAGTATAATGTTTTCACATAAATATTATCGGGTTATATTTTTTTAAACATTTAAGGCACTTTTTTTGTTTACCTCGATTCCAGTTCCATTACAGAAGCTTCCTTCCAAGCAGGGTTGGCATATTGATTGTTGGGGAAGGTCGGTGTAACTACCTGCAGGGCACGGCTGGGGCGCAGGGGAACCTTCCGGACAGTAGTTGCCCACTGTGCATTCGAAAGCTGGAGAAGGTTTATTGTGTATGAGTTTTAGTTAGAGCACTTTTATGGTGAGCCATGAATTGTAGCTTCAAAATAACGTTAAAAACCTTTGGTGTTAAGATACCGCCTTGGTTGGTTGCAAGATTGTTTAATAATAACCCTATTCATTTATCACTTTTTTCTAGTGGGATTGGATAGCATAAATTGCGGTTTTGGCAGCTTTTTATAAAAAAAAGTTATGCTCCCTTAAAATTTACTGGTTGGATTATTATGTTCTATTATATGAGACAAAAAATAAAGAAACACACAGTTATAAATAATTTTAACCTTGAACCAGCCGTTTTTAACCTTGAACCAGCTGTTTACCAGAGCTATTGCTGTGTGTTAAATTGAGAACAATGCTTCATTTTTGCTTGAACCCTTTAATCCACTGGGTTCACGCAATGTTTTCCAAGGGAGGAACCAAATATTTAGCAACCAGTGTTATAACTGCAACCCCTCAACTAAAATACAGAGAAATAGATACAAAACTAAGCATTCTTTACCGGTTGAAGAGTTAGAGCCGGTTGGGCAGTAATACCCAGCAGTGCAGTTGCCTGTAGGTTGATCAAGCCCAGGAGTTTGACAGAACTGACCAGCCGTGCAATCGGTGCATTCATCAGAAGATTTAAGTTCTGTGGAAATAAAAGGCAATCTGGGCACTTTGCAGATAATAATAATAAATAGATTTCAAAAGTATTTGATCACAAAGCAACATTATTTTTGCCGTGTATTTTAAAACGTTTTTTCAAACATATAATTTAAAAGGCTTTTTCATAGTAGCTGTGGGGATGTTACTGTAAGTGTTCATGTTGCATTGCTGCCATATAAGGTAGAAATCAAATATAAATTATAATTGTTTTTTGTTGATTGTAGTAACTAAAATTTTTGTGTAACTGCGATTTGTAGATATTAAACAGTTTTCTTATTACAAACTTATTTTTTGCATTTTTACTTTGCAATTTAGCTTTCCTAAGAAAAAAAGTTTTTAACGCACATGAAAACTATGTTGAATAGTCTGTTACGATGAAGTAGGTGGTAAAAATGACAGAAAGTTTAGTGTGATAAAAAGTTATCAAAATCACCTTCCACAGGGCCGAAGGTCCCGGGTGGGCACATCTCTGGGGTTTTCGTCCCATTCACACAGAACTTCCCCACAGGGCATGGTGTTCCGCTTGTCATGTCTCTCGGAGTAGCCGTGGATGAGTTTCCAATGCAGTAAAACCCTTCCTGACATGGCCCTGTTGGCTGTTTAAGCCCCTTGCTGCCACAGAACGAACCACGGTCACATTCAGTGCACTCTGTAGCGCTGGATAGCATAGGACGGTCCCCATAGGTGCCGAAATCACACGGGAACTCGTCCGAAAAACGAGTTCCATTTGGACAATAATAACCTTGTGGACATTCACTGGGAACTGAAACTCCTGTAAAAAATCACAATAAAAAATGAGAATATATATAAAAAAAAAAAAAAATAAAATCAAAAAGGTATAAAAATAAATATATATTTAAATCAAGTTTATATATCATTGTAGTATAATTACACATTGTAATAATTAATTATTAAAACCTCTTTAGCGTACCTGTTATTATCCCTGAAGCATTGATTGCTTCACAGAAGTAACTGTAAGGACACAGCTTGCAGGATGTCTGTAGAGAAGCATTGGTTCATGTGAATGCCAAGTATACAAAATGCTTAAAAAAATTGTGGCAACTTTTATTGGCACACATAGGTGGCTCACATAACAAAGTGCCTCATATACTAAGGAGACTAATATTGACAGGTAAATCGGGCAAAAATATACAAAAGTGGTCAAGATGGCCCAGGTACTTGGGTAGCTTTCTAGATTATATATATATACAAAGGTGGCTTTTATACACGAATGATTACCATACATACGTTGCTCAGATACACAGATGGATAATATATAAATGGCATATATACATAGGTTGAATAATACAAGTGGTACAATTAGATAAACATACCAATATTCTTGTGTACTCACCATTCCTGGTTGAT
Source organism: Ciona savignyi (assembly GCA_000149265.1). NCBI lineage: Eukaryota > Metazoa > Chordata > Ascidiacea > Phlebobranchia > Cionidae > Ciona > Ciona savignyi. Next base: position 185,998 of record CH002876.1, read on the forward strand.
CTTGGTAAGTACCACTTTCACAGGGCTGTGGAGATGACATACCACCAGGACAGTAAGATCCGGGTGGACACATGTATTCGGCAGGACTGCTCACATTCTGTCCTCTGGGGCAATAGTAACGCTCAGCGCATGGCCCACTCTCTATTGAATCACCTCCAGAGCAATAATATCCTAAAAAATGACAAAATTTGATTGATTCAGCCACATGACAGCATGTTTTTTTATCTTTAGTTCTGGCCACTAACTTCCACCATAGAGCCTAAATGCTAGCTACTTGCCTTTACTATACATTTGACTTAAATAAGTCTCGTTCAGAATTGAAATAACACCACTTAACACATTACAAAATTTAGTCGGGCCCGTTGGTCTAACGGTTAAGTGCGTCGCCTTTCAATCGAAAGGTTGCAGGTGCGAAACTGTTAGCTAGCTAGTCGGTTGTGTCCTTGGGCAAGGCACTTTACCTACATTGCCTGAACCCAGCGGATTAATGGGTTCTACCAAATTGAAGCAACGTGTCTATCATATACAACACACTGCAATAGCTCCGGTAACCCGACGATGGGCGCAAGGTGATCTGACGATTGCCCGTGTCTTAACCCCCCTGGTTTTCCCATTCACGGGGATAAAGGTGAATATCCTATCCTATACAATAGATTTTATAATCAGATGTTCTAATAAATATTGATGAATGCATGATTTGTACGGGTTATAGGAAAAAACAGTTGAATTGGTTACAGCTACTACATGAACAACATACCACACAACCAATTACCTGCTGTGCACGTGGTGCAGTCGTCTTGCTTTTTGTTCTCGGTCTTATTACTGAACGTACCAGGTGGACACTGTGTCTTATCCTTGCTACCAGCTATACAATAGTGGCCAATTCTGAAAGAAAGTTATGTTTATTTGGTTGGTTATGCACTGTGTTATAAATTCATACTCGAAAAAATTAATTTCGTTTGGAGAATACTGACGGTTAAGAGTTAAAAGATCCATGCAAAAAAGTATACATGTAAGCATGATTACAGGGGCAACACTAAAAGGAGGAAAAGTGGGAAGCAGTGAAACTGCTCACCAAAACTATGGAAATAAATTCTAACCCTTATCTAAACACTAATCTCAACTCCAGAACTAATCCTAACTCTAACCCCATATTTAAAACTAACTCTTTATTTATTTTAGTGTGCAGTTTCCCTCCTTCCCGCCTTCACGCTTTCCTTCCTTTTAGTTTTTCCCTGATTACAGCTCAAAAAAGCCCAACTTACGGGCATATGTCGCCAGTCACCCCATCAGTAGGAGTGGAAGTACTGGCACCTCCAAGGCAGTAGAAACCTGCTTGACAAAATCCACTAGTTGTGTTGCCCAGGCCTTCCGTAGCGCAGAACTCTCCTAAGGATTTGTGTTATAGTAGTAATGCTTTTTAATGAGAATGGTATTTCCACATACAAAATATCATTTGCTCCAATTTTTAAAAGCATTTTACAAAAGAAAACATTTCTCTCTGAAGAAAAAATAACATAAAATAGAATAAGCTGCAATAATCATCCAAGTTTTAACAAGATAGAGATTTTCATTTACAAAAGAAAAATGGTCTAATTTGAAACTGAAAAAAAGATCAGCAAAAGAATACAACAATATTTGAAAATCGGATGTCCATAAAAGAAACAAATTAAATAAGCTACAACAATTATCCATAAAAATAAGAGGACAAAACTTATTTTACCTGGAGTGCAGGGGACTGGTTTGTCTGAGCCTTTGGGGCAGAAACTGCCCGGTTGGCACTTTCCTCCTGTCGATGTGACGTCAGTTTGGACCGGACACAGACATGATGTGTCACTCACTATACAATGTAAATTGTCAGGCACAGAAGGATAAAAACAAGTCACAGCTTACCAATTGTAGCTGAGGCATTGGTGGGTGTAGAGGACCATGAGCAGAGTGTGCAATACCACCCTTCGTCACATAGTTCTGTCGGCTCTATTAACCCAACAGTTCCGCAGTAGTAGCCTTTGTGTGAAAGGGGAAAGTATTGTAAATTGTATATTACACATGCGGTTACTGGTGTGTAAGAACCATTCAAATAAGATAAAGGATACAGGTTTAGTTTTAGTTATTTTGAAATACTAATATTTAACTGCAATAAAAGTTGCAAAGGTCAGATTACCTCGTGCCCACCGTTGGGTTACTTAAGATATGGCAGTGCATTGTGTATGGTTTTAACTTTAAATGAACTCTTTAAATGAATTGAATTGATAAAACCACCATAAAGTGGTTAAAAGCATGGACATAAAAGAAAGGTAGTGATTAAACCCAAACCTACGGGTCATGACTGCTGACATAAACCACAAGACTAGATAGGACGTAGCATAGGACAACACCCACGTATTTAACCATTTGTTTTCACCTGGTTCGCAAGGAGCACAGTCCCGAAGATCTTGCCCGTGAGTCGCATTGTTGTATGTTCCAATAGGACATGGGTGGTCCTTAGGGCCTCCTGTGCCATTCGGGCAGTAATAACCAGCGGGGCAGACATTACCAGCATAATCGGTGGCATTTTCCGGACAGAAGTAACTGAGGAGCATAATTATATTTAAACACATCAGTGGTAGCATTTTTACTGTGCAGATAAAGTGGTAGCATTTTACTGTGCAGATAAAGCAGACTAGACACCATTACTAGTGATAAGCAATAACAGTGATAACACTTCCTAAAATGGGAAAAAAAAATAAAAAAAATAAACAAGCAAAAAACTGCAAAAGAAAGTCATTACAATTTATGGACTTCTTCAGGAATAACCTAAGGGAACCCACTTACCCAGCAGGACAGGTGTAGCACTCCTGCAATCCTGGCTGGTTGTTATACGTCCCGATTTTGCACGATTCTGGGTTCGCTGAACCCGCCGGACATTCGAATCCAGACGGGCATGGACCACCCGTGCTGTCGGGAGTCGGGGGTTTAGATTGAATGGCATTTCCAGTGCAGTAGTAACCCCCCTCGCAGTCCCCGTCAGGAGCATCTTTACCCCCGCTACAAAATTTTCCAGCGGGGCAGTCGTAGCATTCCGCCTGAAAATTTGCATTTTATCCAAGGGTAAAGGGGTAAAAATGAGGGTCCAGAATGCCATTAACGGGGAACCAGAACGTCATTTTCAGTTGATGAAGATGACTTTAGAAACACCTTGAGCTCACAGCTAAGTTAAAACCATATATAATTTTGTAAGCATTAATGTGATATTGCAATCAATATATAAAAAGAACAAGTCCCAACCAAGGTTATGGCTGACCACTATTGCATTTTGCAATCATACTACGTGGCAGTAATTTCTTGTTTCGTTACTATGCCCCTTTTGCTACTATTTCACTTTTACAGAACTGTATACTGTATCCATTTTAAAACCACTATGTTAATCTATTTAGTACCACTTTACCTCCCTGACAGAATGTCATTTTACCCGCCAGACTCAGGCAGGGTGGAAGTTATGAGTAGTTACGAGATTTGACTGTACAGACAATTAATAAGAACTCCCACTGTGGTTAAGTTTGACCGCTATAGGAGCAATGGGGCAAATACACAGACAATGTACTTACAGAATCGGCGAGCCCACTTTTGTTGGAGTAGGTCCCTGGCAGGCAGTCCTGCTCCACAGTGATGCCTGATGGGCAGTAATGGCCGGGAGAACAAAGTCCGTTCACACCTGGAATATAAAATTGTAAACACTTGATAAACTTAATAATATTTAAGAGGATAAACAAAAATACTAAAACGTTTTGAATTGGACAGATTTAAATAATTTTATTCAGTAACTCATAAAGAGGGGTCAGATTATTACCATCGCTGCCATCAGGTGTAGCCGAAGAGCTGCCGTTCCTGCAGTAGAACCTGGCGTCACAAGCGCCGGAGTCTGAAGTGGCGTTGTATTCAGCACAAAACCGACCCGAGGGGCACGGCGTGCAATCTTCCACTCGCTCCAATTTCTCAGCCAGCCCCAACGTGCCTGGGGGGCACGCGGGCCAGGGGTAACCACCGGTGCCATTTGGGCAGTAGAAACCTGCATTTAAATTTAAGGACTTATTTTTTTGGTCCAAAGTCATGCCAACTATGGAAATTATAATGGATGATTTATCGGCTTTATTCAAGATAGAAAATGATGTCAGTAACTTAGGATTGAGTCCCTTTTAGTAATTCATTCTGATGTCTTTCTACATACTCACAAAAATTAGAAAAAGAAATGAAAATATATACAAGAAAAATAATATTGGGTGAGAATCTAGTGTAACTCTTAATTGTCCAGCGAAGCAATATGGTTATAATAATTTAAAGAGATAATTTATTCCAAGGCATTGACAAATTCTTATTCTTGTAATTTAGATAAAAGGGCAATTTCAATTTCTCACCCATAGGACATGACAATGTATTCATCCCATCAACGCAGTATGTTCCTGCTGGACAGTCCAGGCACTTCTCGGCTGTCATATCGGGCATATAAGTGCCATCGAAGCAGCCGATGGGGTTTGCTGTGCCTTCGGGGCAAAAGTGACCCACCGTGCAGTTCTGACCGACAGGGCTGGGATCCTGGTCTCCGCCGGGACAGTAAAAACTGGGGACAAAAAAATTAGTTAATGCAAATCTCGTTCGGGTAAACTATCTGATCTTTTGATTAGATTGCATTCGAATACCGAGCTTCCTGCATTTCAATATTGTTAAACACATTAATTCATTCAAGTGAAAATCAGTAAGATTACTATTTTAATTTCTAACCTAATAATTTTGATGTAATTGTGATTACCGATATAAATACATACCGCACTTTGATTCAAGGGTTATACAAATCATGGGAACTGTTAAGATGTATAAGTATTTAATATTTAAATATATTAAGTTTAAATTTAAATACTCAATTCCCATAAAAGTTGATAAAAACTGTAGTTGTGGCTATGAATGTAAGTAATTTAAAATCATACTGCCATTAAATTCTAAATATATCTCCGAGTTTACTATATTAAAACAAATTGGAATGTATTCAAATATATAACAAACATGACTTGTAAAGCTCTATTGATGATGCATTGTTAAATCTTATCTAAAATATAGTTTGTAAATACCACTACACTAGTCTACATCTGCAAAAATTAATTATAAAGTTTGAATGTGTAAAGCGTTTTACAGTGACAATATCCGAAACTCTTACCCTGGGCTGCACTTGGCTACTGGGTTTTCTAAGGATGGACGATCACAGTAATATCCAGGGGTGCAATCTATACAAGCAGCAGAGTAACCCTGTCCAGTCTGGTTGTTAAAAGTTCCCTTTCCGCAACTGTTTGGGGTTGGGTCACCTGTCAAGTGAAACAATTAAAGAAAAGTCCGGCATTACTTTGGTTTAGCAGAAGTCGGCTGAACCAAATGAATGATTAAATAGGAAATTGGAAGAAATGTTTTTTCAAAGTTCAATATGGTTTTTTAAAAATGTTTTTTCAAAGTTCAAAGAGGTCCCAATTCAATAGCTGAATTACGAAATTAATATAATCTGACCATTGTCCATGTTGTAGAACCGCCTTGTCCCACACTGGGACATAAACCCATATTTTTTACGTCGGATTAAGGCAGTAACCATTATTAGACAGGCATATAGAGAAACACTAAAACGTTAAGAAAATTACAATTATAGTTTTACTGTTTTTCTATAATAAATAAATTGGAAAAAAATAAATTGAAAAAAATAAATTCATAAAGTGTCATTAAATAAAACTGCAGTAGAAACCAGTAAACCTCTCATAACGGTTGCAAGTACAAATTGCAACATAGTGTGAGTATATATGGCATTCACAGTATTTCAGTGTGCGGGATTAATTCAGACCACACAACTGACAAACTTATATCAACTACTTACCTTCAGGGCAGTAATTTCCAGCATGGCAAGGGTTCCCTGTGATGCTATTGTTTGGAGTTTTCACAGAAGCGCCGGAGATGCAATGGTAACCAAGTCCGCAGTCATATGCACTGGTGTCAACTGGGAATTGTTTTTTTTAAATAATTGCACCGGGACTTATTTGGCCTAGCGTCAGACAGTAGGAAGTAGGAAAGGTATGTGTTCAAAATCTACCACCATGTTTCACTTGGCAAGAAATTTAATGGATGCCTGGTAAGTCTAGTGAATTAACAATAATAAAATAATAAGTATAAACATTTATATAATAATAAACAGTACAAACTTTAAAATAGCTTTGCTAACCCAACTGTTGAAATGTGTTAATTGAAAAGTATCTCATTTTGAACTTTCTAGATGTAGGTTATATTTTATATGGTTGAAAGCACTTTGGGGTTTATACTCACGTCGCTCAAAATAATGTGGCTTATTAATTAATGTAATTCCTATAAAGCCTTTTTGATGTGTGGGTCCAATCCCTTTAAAATCCTTTTGATTCAGGGGCCAATAAAATTCTTTTGAACTTACCATCGGTTTGCACAAGCCCTTCGGTCGGGCAAAATTTGCCAGCTGGACAGTTGTCACACTCATCTGCTGTTTCTCTCATTGTTTTCGTTCCATATGTTCCAGCCTTGCAAAGATGTTCCGTGGCAGAGGTCGTCCCGTTCGGACAGTAACTGCCCAGCGGACATGGGTAGAGAGTGTAGTCAGAGATGGGACCATCGTTTTTGTTGCAGTAAAAACCTGCAACGAATTTATTAAGCTTGGAAAATTGTTATCTATGTCAGTCGCTCATTTTTAAATATTAATTATTTCAAATTAAATGTTAATATTTCTCAAATACTAGATTTTCTGATTTTTTAAGAAGATTTCTCATTAAAAATATCAAGATTTTTTATCAGAATCATTCTTATCAAACGCAATGTATTTAAAAAAATACTAATATTGTCTAAAATATAAATAGCTATTGACATTATGTCACAGCATTATGTATTGCATAGTAACAGTAGTGTTAAATATTAAGACAAATAAAGTTATCTTTTTAAAGCATTTTGTAAGATTTGTCACCTACAATAAAGGTGTAAAATTGCAGTTTTATTCCTTAAAAATGAAACCGTATAGCATTCAGAAAATTTTTAAAGGTATAAAAAATAGTATTTTTTTAATTTTTTTCTCCAATTTCTAATTTTCTGGAAAGGAAAAACTATGCAAATCACACCTGCAGGGCACAATTTGCAGTCCACAGCTTGTTGTTGGTCCTGGTAATATCCGGATTCACATAGAACCTGGTCAGGAGAGCCAGCTGGGCAGTGGTAGCCTGCTTGACATGGCTGACTTGTTCCAGTGCTTGAACCAAGAGGACAAAAGAAACCTGAAATGAGAGATCAAAATTAAAACATCCTATATAATGCATTGGTTAAAGGCATATGCTTATGCAAAAAAATTACTATAAACAATTAATTGTGTACAAGTGTTATCACAGTAAAGGTATAGCCTTAACATTTTGTTTCTAATGGTGCAAAAGTAAATGACTGTGTTCTCACATTCTGATGGTTTTTAATTGTTATTTTTGGTTTAGATGTTAAACTGTATCAAATGTTAAATTTAGAAAATGTTACAACAATCAGAAATGTTATATAATAAATTATATATCTAGCAGATCACATAAACTCAATATAAAAAACACAAGACAATAGTTTGGTTACTATTTTAATTGAAACAACATCTGCTGAATTTTTCTGAAAAAGGACATGCAACCAACGAGCTAGCGATAGTATTAGATTCTATTCAAGCTTATCGTTATTGCATAAATAAAACATTTTATTTTGTCAGTTTTCTGCACCTTTAAAAAACAATATTATGATAAAAAATGGAAATTATAGATTGTTTAACACTCTACCTTCTGGGCACACATCTATGACCACCACTTGGCCAACATCAGGGCAATAGAAACCCCCCGTGCACTTTGTGCAATCTGCCTCTGCTTTAAGTCCAGTGCCGTTGTTATAGGTGCCACTAGGGCATGGTTTCGGATTCGAAGTGCCTTTGTCTGTAGTGAACAATGTGTTGGAAATGAATGGTGTAATCTAGGGTAGATAGGAATGATTTAATCAAGGGTTGGAAAATGGTGTTTGGTGTTACATAACCAGCACACAGAATTTTAGCATTCAGTCACTCTGATACTTTAAAGCATTCGCTCAAGCAATAAATTATTGAAAAACACTTGAGAAATATAAAACCAAAAAAGGGCGATTGAAAAAACATGCTAAACAATAACAAAACACCAGGCTAAAAATCACCAGGCCAGTGGTATACTTCATTCACTTAACACTAATACAATTTGGAGCACTTACCGCACCAGTGGCCCTCAGTGCACACACCTCCCGTGAACCCGTCCACAGGGTCAGGTCTGGTGGATGTGGTGTTGCAGTAGAATCCAGCTGAACACTGGTTAGTAGGCGCAGGTAACCCTGAGAAAATTATTAAACAATTGACATTAAGTTTTCTTTAAAAAACTACTTAGAATATGCGTTTTTGAGGAGTTTTGACTAAACAGCATCACCTGACGTGGATAAGAGCATATAAAGGTGAAAAAGAGAGTGGTGTATTAATAAGCTTTTACTTAACTGATAGTTTATTTTACTCAAATAAAATTTTAGGCAAACATTTTATTGTCCCCTCCGTTACAAAGAAGGAATATGTTACCAAACAGATTAAGTTTTATATCAGAAACTTTCCAAAAATAAGTAACAGTGTTTAAAATATACTAGCTAAATTAAACATCATGAAGATTCATTTGTAAAGTGCTATTCTTTAATAGTTATTTACAAAAAAATTAGATGAATATAAGAAAACAAAGAATAAAAATAACCCGGCCACCTTCTGTCTCGCAATAGTACCCTCCAGTGCAGGGTTCCGGGGCTTTCGACCCCCCTGGGCAGAAATATCCGATTGGGCAACGCCCTCCTGTGTCAGTAGCAGGGCAGAGGCATGAATCGACTCCCGTCACGTTCATCATACCACTCGGTTGAGGACTTGTCACGTTTGTGATGCAATAAAAACCTGCATGGTAAAAAAGCAGAAAAATCAATTTTAAAAATGCTTCTGATAGCATAAAAAAATTGAAGACTAAGAACTTAATTATGGAGTTTCTTAAAATAGATTGTTGTAAATTTTTCCTGTTTAAGTGTTTTCGAATAACCAATTTAAAACTTGTGGAGAATCATTTTTTCTTTAAACTCTTATTTAAATTTATTAAACTACATAAAGAATTGATCCCTGCAATTTTAACCATAAAAACGAATAAAATTAACAGGGCGGGTTTCAACATAACATGTGTTTAAATCTCAACTTTACCTGGGTCACAGGGGCCGGTTGGGGTCGTAGTGCCATTCCCCACGCAATACATTCCAGGGTCACAGGGGCTGCACATGTCAACCGACGAGGCTTGATCGGTAGTCCCATATGACCCAGGTGGACATGGGTGGTCGATGTAAGTTTTCGTGCCTGTGGGTAAAAAGGGCATGGAATTGCGACATAGAAGAAAAAAGTTAAGCGACATTTAGTTTTTTTTTCCAATTCAGTAAGTTAAAGAAAGTTATTATTTTCAAGGTGGGATTTGAGCCAAAAATAGGGAATGCCAAAAAAGGTAATTTTAATATTGGCACATTTCAAAATAATCAAAAACTGCTCAGGATCACTTGCATGATTATTAAAAAAAACAAGTACTACATTGGCTTGTGTTACTGTATCTTACATTCCCATGCATTATCCTTTACTAGATTGATTTGTTTAAGACAAAAAATCTTCAAACATCAACAATTTCCCAGCTTAAAAAGTAAAAACATAGAATGTGCAGGTACGGCTTACCCGTAGGACAGTAATAGCCAGCAATACAGGGGTAGGAAGTGTAATCTGTGGTAGCGCCAGGGCAGTAGAAGCCAGCTTGACAGGGAACACAGAGTGGCAGGCCAGTTGTGTTGCTGTATCCACCTGGTGGACAGTCAAGCTCTACCACTGTTCCTTCGGGGCAATATTTTCCAAACGAACAAAGGTCACCACCGACACCTATGATGAAAAACAGTGTATTTAGTAAGATGAAAAAATGAATTAGGGCGATAAGCATTGGTCCACTTTATTTTAAGGCGAGAAAAAAAAACAAAAATACTGTCTAATCTTATAAAAAAAAGATTAGACAAAATAATTGAAGACTGGTACAAGAACTCTCATACGATGTCAGATTGATTTGGATCCATGTAGTCTACATAAATATTATATATACATGTCCATGAGAAACAATATGGAAATTAATCGAAATAATATTATTTATTGAATATATAATTTCCCTCAATGTAATGGCAGTACATAGTGGTGATAATTCATGCCTACAGATCTTTTTTTCTCACAACCCTAGTGCTCAGTGATTAGTTTTTGTGAGATTTTATCAAATAATCAGTATATGTAAATTATGTTCTTGGTGGCTTAAAGGGTTATTCCTTAATCTTCCTAACAAAGCTCTAGATTGTATTATTACTTATAAGCAAGAGGTCTTAACTCATTAGGAAAAAAATTTAGGGTAAAGATACATAATGAATGATACCATTTTAACAGAGAGATTCAACAACCACAACACTATATAGCATATTGCTGGTAAACTGCGGAAATAATGCCTTGGAAGGGATAAATCAAAAAGTCATAAAATCAATCTTTCACCTCCTGTGGGTTTGGAGGTGGAAGAACCTCCAGAGCAGAAGAATCCAGCTGAGCAGTTCCCATTCGGAGCTGTAAGATTTCGCTCTGAGCAGTATTGTCCAACAGTGCATTGTTGGCAGTCAGTAGCCATGTCAGCTCCAATCTAGTGTTGATAGGAAACGGATGAATTAATCTAAGATAGTGTTACACATTAGGTTAAAATATTATTCTTCATATTATGGATTAATTTGTTTTATAAAATTTTCTATACAAATAATGTAATTTGATAATGTACATTTTTTAAACTTGAATGTTACGTTAAAAAAAGTGTGCTGGGTATGCCAAGCTGGTAAGAAAATTATCGTAGACTATTTGCCCCAGTCAAACCCCTGTAATATTTACCCTTCACAATCTTTAAAAATGCATATAGTCATGTCTTAAATATGATTAAACATTCATGAATCTATATCCAGAATTTTCGTTTATTCTTTAGGAGATTGTTCAGTCAAAGTTAGCTGTAAAACAAAAATAATTCTAAAATTAATAAAAAGTCTAAGCAAGAACAATTTACCATGTCTGAAAAAGTACCGAGGCCACAACCCACTGGTTCCCCCGTTCCTTGCCCACAATAATACCCCATGGGGCAAAGACCGCCATCACCAGTATAAGGGACTGTCTCAGGGTTGCTCACATTAACCCCAGATCTAAATAAAAAAAGGGTGATAACAACATTTTTTCAACATTCGTTTTTTTAGAGTGTTTTTTTTTTTCGTTTTAGAAAAAACAAAAAAATTGCAACAATTCATCCACAGTAAAGTTTATAGTGTTTGTAAAAAAACATTAAATATTAACCCCAGATCTAAATGAAAAAAGGATGATAACAACATTTTTTCAATCATTCGTTAAAAAAAAATTACAAAAATTTATCCTTAGTTAATTTTATGGTTTTTGTAAAAAACTTTAAGTACAGACTAATTTATATTTTTATCAGAAAAATACCTGCAGAAGTAAGATGGATCACAAAGTTTGGTTGGAGTGATAAGTCCAGGTATATCACAGTAATGTCCTGAAATACAAACGCAAGGTAAAGTTGTTGGTCATCTAGTTGCAAGGATGGCACTGCCATAATCAATAACTAACAAATTTAAATACATTAACTAATAAATTTAAATACAAAAATTTAATGTCAATTGTTTAATAATGCGTGATTCTCATTTTGAAACTGTGTCGGAGCCTAGGTTTTAAAATGTGGGATGCTTAGCTAGTCCGTTGTATCGTTAGCCAATTATTGGATGCTGTGATTTAATGCGAAAATAACTGTAGCAACAACTCTATGGTTTTTAACACTGTGCAGTAGCTCTGACACTTTTATGTGTTATGATTCATGCTTTGTCAACCTATAGAAATCCATGTATAGTGTGTGGAAATATGACAATAGCAACTGAAAATGTGTTTTGCTGTTTTCCATCCGACAGTAGCCATTATTGGTGTGTTTTCTGTTTCCCAACCCAACAATAAACATCATTAGTGTGTTTTAATGTTTTTCTATCCGACAATATCAATTGATATTGTCATTTACTGTTTCCTAATTCCCAATAGATCACCATAAGTATTCGTTCCTACTACCACAGCTCCTATCATATTACCTGCACTGCATGGCTTGCAGAAAGAAGCATCTTCAGCTCCCACCTCATCATAGTATGTCCCAACCGGGCAATTCTCTGCTACGATGCCTGTGCCAGCCGGACAGTACATGCCTTGTGGGCATAGCGTTCGGTTTGCAATGCCTAAAAAAGTCCCACAAAACAATGAAATGGGAGAAACCAGAGAATTTTTAAAAATGTATTTGCTTGAAATATTACAGTTACTTGGTTTCTTATTACCAAAAAAATGTGTTTATGATTGGCTTTAGTAACCGAAGCAACTTAACAACACTTTTAATGTTTATACCGTCTTATACACCTTTATTCTACTTTAATTTTATAGTTTTAGCACATTTAATGTGTATTTTATAATAAAAGATTATTTTTTTAAAAACATTTTTAGCTTGTTTTCAAATATTTAGTAAAAACATTTCCAACCAAATACCTGATACCAACATTTTTATGTGACAGTGCAACATTTGTTGGAGCAAATATCACCGATACAAACAACCTCTTAAATTAAAAATACAAAGATGGAAGAAAAATTGCTCACCGATACACTGAAACCCAGCAGGACACTCTGTACACGTCGACTGTAACTTGGTTTCCGTGTAATTCCCAGGGGGGCAGGGTATGGGGTAACCACTACCTTCGGGGCAATAATACCCGGGTTCACACTCGAAGCCCCAAGAAGAGGGTAGGTCTGGTGGATATGGAGCAGTAGCCCTTTCCGTGCAATAATATCCTAGGTGGGGTGAATGGGTTAATGTGGGGTTTAAATGAAAGTATTTTTTTCATTTTTTTAATGTTTTAAGGATTTTTTTTTCATTTAAATTTGTAAGACGAAAGGTATCATAATAGTTCACCATGCGAAGTGCCAGAAATTTAAAATATTTAAACTTATCTGATCATGAGATCTCTAAGCCTCTCCTTAAAGATCTCTACATATATTTTAAAAGATCTATAAGCATCTTCATCAAATTAACTTAGACAGACATGGGATTAACATTAACTGTATTTGACACTCCATACCTGGTTCACAGTATCCAGAAGGTTCCGACATTCCTCGGTTGGGACATGTTCTTCCACTTGTGCATGGTAGACAGAATGATGATGCAGTGCCGTGGGTAACGTTGTTGAATGTACCTATACGGAATAATGCGTGAAAATATTTTAGAGGGGTCTTTTTACAAGTGGCATTATTACAAAACCCATTAACCACATTTTTTACTAAAAATTGCCATTTTATTTATAAAAACTTTTTGTAGCCTTTACCTTCGGGACACTGCTGGCCCAAGGGGCTTGATTCACCCTTTTCACAATAGGAGCCTTTGGGACATGGACCGCCGTTAGATAGAGTTCCGTTAGGAGTCCCAGTGATTGAGCCCGGACCACACCAGTAGCCCGCTTCACATTGGGCTTCACTCGCAGGCAACCCTGACTATAAGTAAACCAGTCAGCAAAAAAGTGAATTAAAGTACTCCAGATTACTAAATATGAAAAAGAAGTATACTAGATGACCTAATTAATGCACAATACATACCTGACTGCAGTAGAAGCCCTCGTTGCACGGGTTGCACGCAGTTGCGTCGACCTGGCCCATCTCATCGTTGTACGTGCCCTGGTTTAATAAGCCGTTATCAAGAAAAACATTAAAAGTGAATTTAATATTTTATAGCCGTTCGGAAAGACTTATTTCTCTGGAAACTTATTATAAAAGTGATGGTAACATCAGAAAAAAAGTGTATTTCTTAAGCGCTAACCTTTTTTTCTGCAAATTTGTCGTTAAAACCAAGCTTTACGCAAAGTGTTTCAGCTGCTACTATCTAATCTAACTAATTACGTAATAGCTCTAAACATTGAACAAATCATGCTTACCGCAGGGCAAGCTTTGGGAGTTTTAGTTCCAGATCCACAGTAATAGCCAAGAGGACACGTGTAAGAGAACGACATTCCAGTAATGTTGCAGAACTGGCCAGGTGGACACGTGTCGCATGATGAAGAATGGTTTCCCGGACTGTAAGTGCCTGGAGGAGGAGTTAGTGTTAACTTGGTGATTTTGCCTACATTGATTCATTTTGTCATGTTAAAGTATGCATGTCGTTATACTGGTATGTTAAAGCACAGATGTTGTTATTATCTTATTCAAAAATATAGGCAATCGTCAGATCATCTCGCGCCCACAGTTGGGTTACCAGAGCAATTGCAGTGTGTTGTGTATAATTCAGATATTCCTTTAATTTGGTAGAACCCATAATTTCACTGGGTTTAGGCAATGTCATTTGAGTGCCTTGGACACAGTTGACTAGCTAAGTTTCGACCTACAACCCTTAAGGTACTGAACCATATCGTAAGCGTGCGGCAATAATTGCAAAGTTATTAACTACAAGATACAAAGTCATAGATTTAATTACAAATTACAAAGTCATTAATTTCAAATTATTAAGTCATTAATTACAAATTACAAAGTCATTAATTCCAATTACAAAGTCATAGATGAAACATTCAGAAACCTACCACATCCACACTCCAGTTGTTCCTTCGCTCCAGCCCCAGCATAATAACCCGGCTGCACCGAGTGCTGGGTGGGTGTGCTTGCCCCGCCCGTGCAATAATAACCCGGGGAGCAGTCTCCGGTGACCCCTACTGCATTGGTTCCTGAACAGAATTTCCCGGGCTTGCAAGGCTGGCAATCTGCTTGACTTTTGGCACCTTAAAATGAAAAATATTTAGAATAAGACATTGATTTTATTTTATTTTAAGAATATTATTCAGGTTTAGTTCATAAACCACTCATGTTGCAGGTAGCCACCCTGCTTCCCTGTAAAACAAACTAAACTAAATAACATATGTTGCCCTTACTATCCACATACAGGCTAATTTGTAAGGATTAGTGAATTGAACCTCTTAAAATGAAAAATATTTAGGATAAGACATTGATTTTTTATTTTAAGAATTTAGTCTAGTTTAGGTTATAATTTTTTGGTAATAGGATGCAATTAATCCCTTCTTTATTATCATTAAAAAAAAACAGCCTGCAAAAGACAGTCGTTACAGCCCATTAATTATCAAATAAAATTATTTTGTCACATACATACCTGTTACATCTAGAAATTTTAAACAAGTACTGTTTTTAAAAAGAAACTAATTATGTTTGTCACCTTAAAATGTGACTGAAATCCGGCTGCTAATACAGTTTAAATTGGTTAGTGTAGTTTAGGTGAGACCTTATGTGTAACTGCAACTGAGTTAGAAACATTGGATTCTGCTGGGTTAACTCTAAGTGTCTTGAATTAACTGTAAGTGAACATGGACACATGGTTTTGTAAGTAGCGGGACTAGGAACACTAAACCTTTCTACAAATCAATCAGCCATCCAATTTTTAAATGAACTTAGGTTGAATTTTGAAGGATTTATAAAAAATTTGAATTTTTTTTATGAATCCTTTAAAATTTAACAGTTAAGAATTTAGATAATAAAATATTACAAAGGGAAAAATTACTAAATCCTCTTGTTAAATAAAGTTTATTTAATCACTGTCAATGTGTACGACATCATTCACTTTATATTTTAAACTCACCCTCAGATGCCGAAAACGACCCAGGTTCACATGGCTGGGGCCATTTTACTCCACTGGGGCAATACCCACCAGCAGTGCAGTTACCCCCTGTCGATCCATCAGTCGGGGTCTGGCAATACAATATCGGGTAATGTAAAGTATTTGGAGATATAACGACGATAAAGTTTTGTATAGTGGGAAAAGGGCAGTACAAACTTCCATGATACAGGTCCACAACTGGGTTAATAAAACACTTTCCATTAAGTGCAATAAAATATTTGAATTTTTTGAATAAAAAAATTTACAGAGCATGGTAATGAATACATTTTTTCTATCCCTTATGGGAAATGGGCCCTTGTGGATGGAAAATATCTGATTAACTCAATCCCACTATTGGGTTACTCTTGCAGTGCATTTAAAAAATGTAGATATTGCAACAATTTCTGCTTAACCGACTGAACTTCTACACTAAGACATTCAGGCAATTTCCAAAGTACACTATCAACTAGCAAGATGGTGAAAGAAACTGATTACGTACCGGGTTTGTGGCTCCTTCAATACAATAGAAACCGGCATCGCAAGGTGCCGTGACTTTGGAATTGCCAGTTCCACTGCAGTAGTAGCCGCCCAAGCATAACGTACACTCGAGGTCGCTTTTGACACCTGTGCGGTTGCTGAAGGTGCCGACTGGACATGGTTCCGCGTTGACTCTGCCTGGTATGCAGTAGTGACCCTGGGAACGGAAAAATTACCGGGGAATTACAGGTTGGAATGGAAGAGAATATTGTAATAATCAGGGGAAAGAAATATTGCAGGTTGAAATAAACAGGATATTATGTTGGTATTGTAACGACCTCCTGTCATCCATTTTACATAATGTGTGACATGATTATGCATTGCCTTTTTTATCTTCTATTGGTGCCTGGTCGCTTTTGGTTTGTGCAATGAATTTCTTTTATTGTGTGTTACTGCAAAAAAGGAAGCTGCCGCTTCAGTATACTATTGCACTGGGAGTAGACTTTTACTGGAACATTTCTGGTTGAAATGGATGGTGTTTATGTTGTTTTTAAAGTGTATGCAGGAATGGTTCTCGAAAGGAAAAGTTACACAGGGATTACAGGTTGTAATGGAAGAGCATTTAATTTGTACATAGGAGGATATCTATCCTTGTATTAAGTGATGGAAAGAAATATTGCAGGGTTGAAAGAATGGGAGATTAGGCTGGTACACTATGGCTAGGAGTGGACATTTACTATGATATTGCTGGTTGGGATGTATGGCAGGGTGATTGTGTTGTTAAAGTGTATGCAGTAGTGACCTTGGGTAATTACCTAGGGGTCACAGATTAAAATCTAATAGCATTAAATTAAAATTGCCTAGGGCTGACAGCTTAAAATCTAACAGCATTTAAATTATATTAAGCAAGTGAAAGAAAAGAGGGCTTTAAATAGATGAAATATTACGCTGGTGTACTATAATTACTGAGAAATTACTGGTGAAAATGACAGGGCTTAAATATATGCAGTAGTGGCCCTGGGAATGAAAAATGACTTAGCAGATACAGGTTGCAATGGACGAGTGTTTAACTAGTATAAAATAGTTGCACTGGACAAAAATATTATGGGTGAATTACAGATCATTCAAAATCGAAAATAAACTAAAGACAAAATGGCCAACTAAAAAAAACACACAGATAAAGAATATAGCAGATACCGGGAATAATTAATTTTATGAAAAAAGTAATAACTTACCACTGGACAAGGTTCAGGCTCAGATGTACCATCAAATGGGCAGTAGTAGCCGGATAAGCACTCCGTGCAGCTGTCTAATGATATGGCTGAGGTTCCATTTAGGAAAGTTGACGCGGGGCATGCATTGGATGTTGCTGCCCCCGTGCCTTGTGGACAGTAGTGGCCACCAGGGCATGGTCCGGCCTGATGAAAAAAGAACTGGTTAATGGGTGAGGATTTTTTGTTACTGGTTGTGAGAAAACAAGAATCTGTGAAATGCAAGTGATTGTGGGTTGCAAGAGCTATTGCAGTTGGAGACTTTGCTGTATTGGTTTGTTTAACCCATTATTCTCTGGGTTGAGGCAAAGTAACTTGCACAAAGTAACATTTGACTTAATAAAGCGTGTATTTTCATCTCAAAAAGTAAATTTATCTATTACTGAGTCACAGACATTATAAACTAATATACAGCACTTTCAATTAGTACAAATTGATAGACAATATTAACATAAAGTAAATTTTAATAGATGGTATTTCCAGACAGTACAAACTGACATAACTTACAGGAGCAGTTAGGTTGGTTTGGTCACAGTAGTAACCTGGTGTGCACCACGTACATTCAGATTCAGTTTTTAAGCCAGTCTGGTCACTATAGGTCGTAATAGGGCAGGGTACTGGGTAGGCTTTCTGGAAAAATAGTTAAAAATTCAGGTGAGGAAAATTTGGATAGTATACTCCTGTTTATGAAGAACATTGCAATTTCGTGGCTAAAGTCATGTAGTAGAAGCTTTTACATTATAGTAATTGTATGTTGGAAACTAAGATAGTTTTATGTTTAATCTTGGGTTGATGCTATATTGACTAAGTGCTATGTCGAAAATGGCAACAGATAAGCTGTCAAAATGTTTGCAAAATTATAAGGATGCTGTTTTTACATTAAAAAATAGTTTTTGGACAATCTTTAATGCAGAAGTATTTGCAGGGAAAGGATTCAAAAACTTACAATGTCTCCTTTGAGGCAATAGAATCCAGCAGGGCAGGAGCTGTTGTAAAGGTTGGGGGCCTGGGTGGTGCCCATCGGGCAGTGCATGCCAGCGGGACAAACTTTATCCTGAAGCGAGTATTTCGGCAGGTTGTCCTCATCACAGTAATGTCCAGCATCACATATCTTGCAAACAGTCGCACCGTAGTCCTGGTGAGAACGATGTGTTGAAATTGGTGTAATTTTCCACCAATGATTTAAATTATTATTTAATATTACAAGTTACGGGGTGTTGTTACTCATTTTTAATAAAAATGTTTATTAAAACTATTTTTTGTTGTACTCACTTTGTAATTAGCTGAAAAAGCGCTTAGTGTCTTCCAAATTTGAAAAATGAAACTTACCGAATAATAACCCCTGCCACAGCCGATTGGGTCAGCAGTGCCATTATCGGGGCAGTAGAATCCAGCCACGCATGTTGCGCAATCCTCTGGTCCATCAGACGAGGACACATTGTTGTAAGTGCCACTGTGAGAAGAGTGATTATTGTTAAATGAGAATATATTTAAAGGGAAAGGATTAAAAACAAAAAACATGGTACAGACTTTTAATATTTTGGTCCGCACTGAAACGCCAGTATTAACACAAGTCTTATATACCTTTATATAGTATTTTTTGTATGAGGCTTTTTTTAGTAAATGACTCTTGTTTTATTTAATAGTATTATTGCAATTTTCAACTAAATTTCCAGTTCATTCTGTGTGTCCATTGGTAAGAGGAAACTAAACCAACACTAGATGTTTTCAAAAATTTAATGATTATTAGATTGAACAAAAATATATATCATGTACCATATTGTATAGATATTTATGTAATAATGCTATCGCCAAGAATGGGAAAAAACTAAGGGCGTTATCACACTGGCAGTCATCAGATTAGCAGTCATCAATCTTTTGTAGTTAATTGTAAATGACTGAGACGTTTCTACTGTTGTATTTTTATCCAGTAATCAATTGGGTTTAAATCACTTCTAGTAGTTAATGCCTAAGGATGACTTAAACATCTGATTTCGACCTTACTATACAGTGTGGGTTTGTTTTGGCAAGTAAAAAAAGATGGGTTCCTGAGTTAACAAACAAACATGAATATATACTGTGTTATCCGTACCATATATTTTCTGCCGATTCATTAACTTCAAAATTCATTAATTCATAACTGCATCACTTACGGGGGACAGAGCATGGGGTTACTTGACCCCTCCGCACAGAAAGCACCTTGCAGACAGGAATCACAATCCTCTGATCGCACATTGCCGGTTTTGTTCGAAAACGAGCCAGACGCGCATGGGTACTGTGTGCTGTACTGTGTACCTGGTATGATAGGGATCAAGTTGGGTCATAGTTGTGGAATTATCCATGTTTGGGATCAAAAAACACCAGACGATCTACTACAGTGAGTGGTGGAAGCCAATGGTAGTGTTATGAACACAATTGTGAGTATATGCAAAAAAAAAAATTATTTTTGTATAAATTTAAACTTAAAATATATTACTTGTATTTTTCTAAAAAGGTTTGAATATTTATTTAAAAGAATTAATTCTTTTACTTCTCGAATTTCCACAAGTGATTTATGAATGATATGAATAAAATGACATTGCTACACAAACAGTTTTTTTCAACACTTCTAATATTAAAAGAAAGACATGACAACATTCAGGTTGCATACTTTATTATAGTAAGAAAAGTCAGAACGCCCTTCAATTCCACACATTATGCTTCAAAGAACTAGTTTGGTTGTTATTCAAATTACCGAATCTTTACTTTGAACTTGCACCAATTCATTTTAGGGTAACCTAAGTAAAGAGACCTATGCCTACCTGGAGGGCAGTAATAACCACTAGGACAAGGACCCTGGGGTGTTGTGCTGCCGTTTACGCACCAGAAACCTTTCGGACAGATCCAGCACTCGTCCAGCCAGGCAAGGTTGGTTTTGTTGGAGTAAGACCCAGCTGGACATGGCCATTGAGTGGGGTACTGGGTACCGTTGGGGCAGTAGTAGCCCGGGGCGCATTTTAGAGGGGCCTGGTTGGTACCCCCAGTACCTGCAGCAAAAAATATATTATTATTCTTGATAATTTATTTTACTCATTGAATTATTTTTATATTGAACAAATTTTGGTTAATTTTTGACTTGTTTAAGTATTTTATAGTTGATATCATATAGTCTATTGTTGGAAAATGCTTTTATACAAGATAAAATATATTTATACAAGATAAAAATATAAAACTCGTTTCCCTAAATTTTATTATGTACTAAGTACGCTGCATATGATTAATAGCAATAGTATTGTGATATAAAAAAAAAACAAAGTGTTACCTGCTGGGCATGAAAATCTCACGGGGCATGTTTCACACTGGTCTGCCGAAGTCAGATTGTAAAAGTCGGTGAAAGTTCCGTTAGGGCATGGATTTGCATTTGAGAGTGAAGTTTTTGCAGGACAGTAATGACTGTGGAAAGGAGTGAAAAGATTTTAAAAGAATACATTATACATGTAACGTAGGCCTTGACTTTCAGGAAAACGAGTTTAAAATAAGTAACGTAGGACGGTTAGTGTAGGGGTAAGGTAGGAAAGGAGAAAATGGTTTAAAAATATAAATGACTAAATGTATAAACTGCCAGATCTCATCTTCTCCTAAAAAAATATCACTGAAAACTTCAGAAGAACATATATTTAATACAAAAAGAAAATAAATAAACTTAAGAAAAAACCTCTACTTTAGACACAAGTTTTCTTCTATTTAATTCACTTATGCATGGTTATTAAATTAAGCATCCGCTACAGTAGTAATAAAATTAAAGGATCATAAGGATACTAAGCCCTTTGCATCTCCTTGGTAAATATATATAATCAAAATGTCTCAAAAGAAAAAATCCTTTCCCAAAAAAATGGTCAAGAAAATCCCATACCCTGGGTCACAGGACTTGTCTGGTGCTTTAAGGCCGGCTGTGGTGCATGCCTGACCAGCGGTGCAGTCCAGACAGCTGCCACTTGTTGGTTGTTTGACGTCCGGTTGGTAGGTGCCTGGGTCGCATGCTGTTGGGTTGGCGGTGCCTGACATGCAATAGAAGCCGGCGGGGCAGTCCACACACGCGTCTGCAGCTGTGGGAAAAATAAGTTAGTGTAGAGGGTAGTTTGTGGGGGGTTGCTACTGTTTGTTATTTGCGAACAATGCTTGGCAGGTTAGACAACCATTTTCTTACAAAAATTCTTATTTGTCAAAAAATACCTATTAATAAGCTTAAAATGCTTTGTAATCATTAAACTTTTAATAATTATTTATACAATAACTAACCATTTATTGAATTTATGCTTTTTATAATGTTAAATATAAATAATAATGTTTGTAGTGCATTTGACAACCGTTTGTAAGGTGACTTTTTTAAGCTTAAAATATTCACAGTTCTATGTTGGATTATTGGAACTTAACGGGACACAAATCCATAGTAGCACAACATGATCAAGAAAGTAGGTTTCACATGTCACCAAGTCAATTACAAATTTGTAAAATTTAGTGTTCCACTGGTTATTTTAAATGGCTTGCACAAAAATATTCGCACATGTCAAGTGGTAATTTCGCACAAATATGCAAAACCTTTCCAGCCTATGCTAATTATCATTACCAAATCCTAACACTCAAGCCAAAATATTGACAAAAGCAAAACTAACATACTTCTAGCGCCCTCCTCAGCGGTGTAAGTCCCAGCGATGCACGGTGTGGGTTCGATAGCAGAATCTGCATTACCCTCATCCCCTGTCTTCAACCCACAGTAGTGTCCACGGGGGCATGGGAGACCCGGTTCGAAGCAACCTGTTTTAATGTTGTTTTTTACTGAATTTCAACAGTAGATTCTATGAAATCAACCGATAATTGGGTATTATCAGAGTGAATGACAAAAAATATGGAACAACATGTCTAACTGAATAAAGGCATCTTTTTTTGTTAGAGAAATTAATTCACACAAAAAAGTTATTTTTTGATATACAATAGATACTCTGATCCAGAAATGTAGACCTAAAAGGTGTATATTTAAAAGATTTCCAATATAATACAGACATTTTTTATTAATTATTCATTTAAACAAGTGCACCTGTTAAATAAAAATATGTTTATCCTGAGGGTGCAGAAAAAGCAGTTTTACCTATGCAATGGAAATGTTAGGACACAAAGCCAAAATAGTGGATATAGCCTTACAACAACTCATTAATCTCAGCAGTATCAAAATACTTGCGTGTAGACTACTCTCAATTGATCTGACATTCATTGGCAATCCTTAAAAAAATTGCATATCAACAGTCAGGATGTAACAAGCAAGTTCGCAGAACACATAACTACAAGAATTCGTGTTGGAGTCCCTTTTTCCTTATTTTTACCCCACAACAACAATATAATTTTATAACATATAAATAAGAATTATGAACGGATTTCTTACTCCAACTTACCTCGTTGGCAGTATCGTCCTTCTGGGCAGTCTCGGCAAGCACTTAATGCCTCCTGGCCAGCATAAGGGCCATATGTGCCAGCGGGGCATGGGTGTTCATTAGCAGTGGCTGTGCTGACGGGACAATATGCACCGCGGGGGCAGAGATTGTTCACAGTGGGGAGCCCTGCAGTACCAGCCAGGCAGAAGTAACCTACAAAGATGGTTAACATCGGTTATCAGACTTAAAGTGCAAAAATGATTATTTCTATGATCTATCTGTGTATGTATATTTGGAGGGTATATATTACACTTATTTGTAGATAGACAAGTACAACAACCCTGGTGGTAGGTACGCAAACCCCTATTGCTTGATTTAACGTTCTTAAGACATAGGCATTAATTTTCCCAGGAAAATGTAAAGTATGTCACTTCATATTATCTGAGACCACCATCCAAAGGGTTAAAAGATTAAAACCAGTCCTAACTAGTCTGTAGTGTCATTACTAGTATGTAGTGTCGAGAATATTGCTTGAAATCAAAGTTTTAAATGGTTACACAAAAACTACAGCAATGTTCTATTCAACACACTACAACTGCTCTATTTACCCTTTGATGGGCACAAGGTAATTTAATGGGAGTCCATGTTACGTCTTCGGTGGCTTTCCTCCCATATGAATAAACTTGTATCGTATTTACTACCAAAAAAGAACCAAAACTACCAAGAATGTATATATTATACCTTGGGGACACTGCAGGCAATCTCCTGAAGCTGTCAAGCCTTCAGTCGGGCCATAGGTTCCAGCATCACAGGGTGTAGCAGTGGTGGTACCAGCGGTGGTACCAGCGGTACAGTAGCTTCCTGAAAGATTAAGTTTGTGAAATTACTATCTAAGTCACAAACAATCACTTTTGCCCTGCAGGTTAACTTTGTAAATACTAAATAGACAGTTGTTGCAAAAACCCTACAAAAATGCAAGAGGTAATAAACATATTAAAATGGAAAACTTGGGTTTAAAGTTATGAACCTTATGAGCCATAAGGGTGTAGAGCTAATGGCACCGCTGCAACTTTTAATATCAATAAGCCACATAAGAGAAACGTAAAAGGGTAATTCAGTTTTTGATTTCACAAAAGACACTTTTTTAGAAAAAAAAAGTAATACCGAGTGGGCAGATGTCATCAGCTGGGTTAGGAGATGTACTTCCCTCCCTGCATAAGTACCCAGCAACGCATTGAGTGCAGCCGGTAGTGCTTGCAGCCGTGGAATACATGCCTGGATGGGAGTTGAGAATGACTGATGATCTTGTATCTCTTTTCAGAAACTAGTCAGTTATTTAGCAGGCCTAGATTTCTATGGTAAATCTATCTCTAATAATGTACTGTAATGGATGAGGGAATTTAAGTGGTCATGTCTCTTTCCCTAAACAATATGATAAAAAAATATTCTGGTCTTATGCACTCGGACGTGTGACGAAATTCCCATAGCAAGATTTATACACATACATCATGCCCGAAAACGATTGATTTTTTATTCTGTTAGCAGGTGAAATATGCTTTAAAGGAGTTATTCGTAATTATTCTTGTCTTATTTAATTCCATGTTAAAATTATTCATCCATTAAAACCGAATAAACTTTAATTTTACTCACCAGCAGCGCAAATAGCAGGGGGAACCGCATTATTGGTGACACAATCAAATCCTGCCGGACAAGGGGTGCATTCGGTCTGACGACCCAAACTGTATTCCCCTGAGGGACAGGCAGTCCCAGCCAAAGTGGTGAAGGGGCATTCTTCACCAGCGGGACAAGGGGTGCAGGCCTGAACACAATGCACATTTTAATTAGTTCAAAATACACTGCAAAAATAGTTAGGTTATTATCTTGCAGATTAAATATCAAACAAACTTCTGACCAGAATTAATTTCCGCTTTGAACTAATTTAGAGCAGGCCTGCCATTATTGATATTGGTACTTTAACTCTTGGGAAAATACATAATAAAAGAAATAGTAGTTTGCTTATTTTTACTACTAATCAAATTACCATTTGCTTAGCAAGTGCAAAGGTTCCAGCTTGACAGGGGATTATAATCGGGGAGAAGATAGTTGGACACGCAAACCCCGGTAAGCAGTCGGTGCATGTGGCCACACGACTGTTGCTGTAGGAGCCGGAAGCACATGCGGTTGCCCCGCCATCTGCCACATTGAAAGTAGGGCACTGATA
>CH002875.1:0-23644 GCA_000149265.1 Ciona savignyi
CTTTCCAACATAACGCTAATATGTATGGTTCCAAAATTGAAATAAATTTATCTGGATTTTTAAGTTAATGTATGTTATAGTTATCGATGTAGTTTACTTAAATTTCTTAACACAGTTAATTGGTGCTGGCGATTTAAGCAGTGGCAAAGTTCTTGACTGTTCAAATCGCTTCTACACACTTGTACCACATGATTATGGGATGCTACAGCCACCATTGCTTGACAATCTAGAGATAATTAAAGCAAAGGTAAGTTTTAAAATTGCTTTAAACTAAGTATATTTTTGTGAGGTCAACTAAAAGGTGGGAAAGAGGGAAGGATAGGATAGGATATTGATGTTTATCCCAGTGAGTGGAAAAATCAAACGGTACACACAGGCAATTGTCACATCACCTTGCACCCTTCGTCGAGTTACCAGAGCTATTTTGGTGTGTTGTATATGATTCACACTACACGTTTCTTTAATTTAGTAGAACCCACTAATCCCTGGGTTCAAGTAATGTCCTTTAAGTACTTGGCAAAGGACACAACCGACTAACTAACAACCAGTTCCGTAGCTGCAACCCTTCGGCTTAAAGGCCACGCACTAACTAACCCAACAGACTAAAGGCGTTAGTGTTAGGGCAAGGTTTATAATTATGGTTAGCTATGTGGAAACAGTTGAGATTACTTTTGGGAACAAGGTTATAATTAATTAAGTGAGCAGTTTCACTCTTTTCCTCTTTTTAGTTTTGCCCTATTATGTGTTGTTGTATAAGGAGCACATGTTGTGTAATGAGTGTATGTTATGTAAGGTTAAGAAGTTTACTTAACAACCACAGCTAGTGGTGTTACTCCCATTATTAAGAACTCAGACAGCAAAACGTTACATATTTTTTGCAGAGTTCATTGTTTTGTACCCAGTGGTACTTAAATTATAGTAAATTATGTTTTTTTTAACAATTAAAGACAACTAAAAATTTTGGTCGTTTGTTTTTGGATGATGTATACCTTTTTGTTTTAAGTTAGCCACTGGTTTGCATTTTTAGGAAAAAGTAAATGTTTTTTTTCAACTGAAGGCGGAGATGATTGACAGCTTGATTGATATAGAGGTGGCATACAACTTACTAACAAATGCTGACACTGACTCCACGACTGATCCACTAGATTTAAGTTACCAGAAACTACAATGTGACATAGAGGTGCTTGTTAAATTATATTATATGCAATGGTTAAACTAGACCTGTTTTTGTTTTGTCAGTTTTCTATATATACCACAGGGTTTTGGTAAAAATATATTTTTCTATTTTCTGATTATCATGATTTTAAAACAAGTTTTCATAGAAAATGTAACGAAAGTCTGTAAATTATTTTCTAATACAACCCTTATAGTGTACAATTGTCATAAATCTATACATAGAGCTCCAAAGCAGGGCGTTTAGATTGTAAACTATTCCCACATGCCCACTGTTACTATGCCATAGATATTATCCAGGTGGCATTGTTTTTGTTTAAATTTAAATATTAAACCACGCAGCCATTGGCGAGAGACAGCGAAGAGTTTAAAATGGTTGAAAAATACACACAGCTGACACATGCCAGCACGCACGATCAGTACACTTTGTCTATCGAACAGCTTTTCAAGATTAATCGAAAAAGGTTGGTGTTTTAAACTTGAGCACTTATCAGAGTCTCGAGTGTTATTCTAACCGTGTTGAGTTAAATCGAACCTATACACACTTGAGTCTCCAGAGCTTGCTTTATTTCAATTTAAACCATGATGTCATAGAAATACAGGCATCCTCTGCATCTTTTAAAATATATATATATATTCGAAGGGTTGTTGATGTTGACTTTACTAAAATATTCAATGCTTATTCGAGTTTGTGCTTTATGATGGGATATTCGTGTTATATTCTTATGAATATCAAAGGTCAGCAGTCAAAAATTATATGTGCATATTGCCAACAGGCAAAATCATATGTGCAAGTCATGCCAACCATCTGGTATTCCAAGCTATTGTGTTGTATATTATTGAAATATTGGACTTTGTTTCTGTCTAGGCTCAAACCTTTAATTAATTAGATTAAGGCTGGTTTCAATACACCAATCAATTCAATGTATAAGAGCATTGATAAGCTCTCTTAAAATGACACCGGTATGTTTAAAATAGGTTGCGGTCTTTAGTAGCATATTGTTTATTGATTTAACTTTATTCATTATGCTCATTGCTATTCTTATTTAAAATCAAGTTTTACTTTTAAAGATTACCACAAAATACCAAGCTAATCCAATAATGCATTAGCACTAGGATTTGATAGTCGAGAGTTTTCCCCAGAGTCATGAAAATGTGGGCATTCATCAGAATCCCCATGACTAAGTGTCATATTACGTAAGCAATCGCAGTGGGTTGTTAAATATTATTTGTGTTGGTGTAAGTTATTCAACATTGGTGGATACTTTTATACTTTCCATCTTTCTTGTATGGATGTGCATGGCATATTCAATAATCCAGTAGATAATCTGTACAGTTGGGTTAATAAACTACTTTTGAGCAGCATATTTTGTAAACCATATTTGTCATAAACTTCATAGAAGAATTTGATCAAATTGATAGAAACGTTTTAGTTCTAACATATAATCCCCTATTTCTTAACAATTTCCTCAGGTGAGCTTTCCCGCTTCCGGCCATTCCAATCGCTCTTCAACCATAAGCTCTTATGGCACGGATCCAGATTGACTAACTACGCTGGTATATTGTCGCAGGGACTGCGTATTGCCCCTCCCGAAGCACCAGTGGTGTGTTATACATACTGTTGTGTATTTAGTGGCTAGATGCTTTCCTAAAGTGAGCCATACCTGGTTTGATGTCCAAAATGTACACCTTACTTCATGACTGTGTCTCGTTTTCAAATGCTATATACGAAGGGGTATCAAATTTCTGCATTAAATTACAGAATAAACTGACTGAAATATGACCAGTACGCAGCATTTTGCTGAAATGAGTTCCCTAAGGACAATTGAGCTGTTCTGTATAATGTCCAACCTGGCACATGCTGCAATATGTTCAGTTATGTTATATCATTTTCTTTACTATATGCAGATTTGAGGATTTTGTTATAAAGTAATGATAAGATAGGCTATTCATGTTTATCTCCCTAGAGATAACACACGGGCAAACCTCAAATTACCTCGCGCTCGCAAATGGGCAACCACGTGATGCCTTCTGCCACTATCTAATCAATAATGATAAACCAATAATGATGTTACGTTTGTGCACGGTAATTATCGACGTTGCATCAACAACATTACCCTGTTTGGGTCGAATTCGAACTTAAATCAAACCTTGTTTCCGTGCAAAAGTAGAATTTTTCAATTAATATTATTTACCGAAGGTAAAAACTGTTTTTTTTCACAGACGGGCTACATGTTCGGTAAAGGGTTATATTTTGCTGACATGGTCTCGAAAAGTGCCAACTATTGCGCAACTTCAGCGAGGAACACCGTTGGCCTGGCAATGCTCGCTGACGTAGCGTTAGGGAACTCGTACGTGTATTTTTTGTATTGTTTATTTCTACCATCTCGTTTTACTTAATAATTACGCTGCAATGCTTATACCTTGCAATATAGACTACATGGTGAAACCCTTCATATTCACATGATGTACTCGATTCAATTTTCATATTATTAAATCTTTGAGTGTGATCTGGAAAAAAATACCGTTGATTTACCATAATAAGCAATGGAAGTTTAATTGAATTAAATCTTTGATCTGTATGTTTATTATATATGTATATATATAATAAGAAGACATCGTTAGGCCGGTTACTAAATTTAAATCGCCATAATTTTAATTATACCGATCATATGAAGCAATTTTATTTATTGTTTAGATATGAACTAACGGAGGCGAAGAACGTGCGCAAGCTGCCGAAGTCCACACACAGCGTGAAGGGTCTCGGCAAGACCGAGCCGGACCCAAGTACACATGTTACATTAGACTCTGGAGTCGTGGTTCCAATGGGCAAAGGCGTCAACGCTGACTTAGGAAAACACAAAGACACGAGCTTGCTCTACAACGAGTATATTGTGTATGACGTTGCGCAAGTCAACCTCAAGTACCTGGTGCAATTTAAGTTTAATTACAACAAGTTGTGGTGAATTACGGCCATGATTTATTGGATGTGCACAAAGTAACTGTCATCATAGTGGATATTAAACAGCTATTCGTATGCCAATGCTCCCAAACAACTGATTCTGCTTCTACTTGAAGCTTTACCGATAGATTATTGACTTTAAAAGCCTAAAGCTAGATCGTTAAACATCATTGCCGATTACGGTTAAGTTCTTTACAAGGTTTATCTTTTTTTGTTTTCACTCGACCCTTTTAATTACAAAAACAGAAGCTCGATTAAGAATTGCAAATATTAGCCAGTCGGCTAAAGCCACTTACAACACGAAGTGCAAACATGTCGCTTGCGCCACCGATAAGCCAATGTGTTAATGATTGCCGTCAATTTCAAAACTTTGTTACTGCCTATGTCGCAATAACTTTAAACTTTTACATTTTTCAATTCTTTTCCTTTATTTCACTGCCTTTGCTGCTCACATTTCAATGTAAATAAATTAACTAAAAATCAATTTGTGCTGAACTTTGTACGGATTACATTTTTTCATCTTATGAAAAAATATCAATATTATTTGAATACATTTTGCGGCATATATAACGTTGCCGAATGAAAGCTTAAAGTACCTGCAAAATAGCAATTAAGAATAAAAAACAGTTTATTAAACCTTGTTAGAATTACAATCTCATCCGCAACTACTCAACTGATGCGTCGTCCAAGGTGTCTCGCCCAATGACCTTGCTACGTGATGGTTATGTTTGTTAAGGGTTAATAAATGCGTGTTCGACTCGTGACTTTGTGCATGTTTGTCCGCGTCACAGAGCTAGCTAGATTCTTATATTTAACTCTGCGGTGGGAATTAGGGGGGTTATAGCGCAAGTGTTTCTGCCTGGTTCGGTTAAGTTAGAGCTATTTCAATGTTTTAGTACATTTAACTACCAAAGTGACTGTATGCTTTAATCATGTACCGGTACCGGGAAAGCTTCTGTACTTTAAGTCGCTTGTAATTTGATATAAATTTTTAAATTTAGAAACACAAATTTACCATGCAAATATAAATAGATAAACGTCAGACAAAGTAGCTGATTGTTACAATAATTTGTCCAAGTGGTAATGCTTTTCCTTTATTCGTATATGCCAATACAGGGCCTAACCGTCTATCAAAACAATTATATATTATTATAAATTTATCGCCCTGTTTCATAAGTGGCATGATGTGTACCTTACAATTACGAATGTAATTACAATGTTACAAAAAGCGCCTAATGGTCCGTAACCGAGCATATTGCACAATACACTACAGCTGTTGAGTATCTGTCTGTGTGCGTGGAGTTTCCAAGCCACCCTGTGTGAGGTGTTCTAACGTCTGATGCAAAAACAGTGATAGGCCACAGACTTCACGGCCTAATACAATAGAGAGCGTATGTTTAATTGACACGTTGTTAATTTCGTATCGTTTTATGCCGCGTCATTTTGTTATCCGAGTTTCAGGGTCTATATTTAATTCTCTTACGGCATACTCGTCGGCACGATAACCAGCCAACGAAATACATATAGCACTTGGAAAGCACATATGTCACGGAAAAGTTTTACCAGTTGTATGTATCAATGACGTTAGAACTGTGGAGTTTAAAAACTTGAAACTTAAATGTCTATACATTTTTTTATAAACACAAATAATAATGCAGTTGTCAAGGTGAATTTGTGGACATACATTAACGAATCTGTTTTAGAAAATATCGCACAGATGGGCAAGTGGTCACGATTCACAATCCCGTGGATGGACCAGCGCATTCAGACTATATACTCCTTTAAATATAGCATCAACTGTTTATGTCGGATGTCACATGGATCGCTATTACTTAATACAAATCTCTTTCAATACGATGATTCACTGACAGTTTCTTGTAATTGCGACGTCATATGATCAGCTTATCGAACGATGGACTGCTGTACCCGGGATTCCCCATTTTTCCACTTCCCGGATTTGAACAAAACATGTTTTGGTGGATTTGTATCAAACAGTATACGTCAAAGAAGTTCGCTGTTCACGCTGTTAATCATATTAAAAAAAGTTGTTTTTATGTTTTATATGCTTAGAGGTTTCGAACCTACAACTACTGTATACCAAAACATTTTCGCAAGGAGGTTTTTTGAACAACACTTTGTTACCGTTTAGTTGCATATATAACTGATCTTTCCATGCAAGGGTTATTTTGGTTTTGGTATATATGTTAAAACGCTCAAGGTTTTGTTTTAAGCTATGTATATTGCAAAAACTATTAGGTTAACGTGAAAACAGAAAGTGTTTGTAAAAATTCCCCTCCCTATCATTTAAACAAATAGTGTGATCTATAACTATTCGAATGACGCTTATATACATGAGTCTATTTTGTATCAATATTTCAAAGTTTTTAACGCCATATGCGCAATTGAGTGACCTTACAGCACACAAGTACGCCAAAGGGAGATTATATTCGAAGGTAAATGCTATGACTGTTTACATATGCTCTTATAGCCATGCTACAAAGGGTGTCGGCCTTATTTGCCATAGCGGCCATTCAGAGATCCGATTGAAATTAAACTCGCTATACGACATTCATCAATTATTAACCGGGCATACACGGACAGAAACAGGGGCGTGCCATAACAGTCAAGATTCTAATGCTTTTGCACAGGTATTAGCAGCATAAAAAATCGCGTAGCATAGATAGAATCCACTTCGATCGGTTAAGTTAAAAAGTGTAGACAGCAAAAAAAGTGTAGTTAAAGTTTGGTTTTTATCCACTTTTGTGGTACAGGTCGCCTAATTTAAATACCACCATATTTTTTTATAGATACGTGTTCTGTCATTTCGCTTGATCATTAAACTGGTGAAAACTGTGATGTGTTTTTGTTGCAATCGTTTGATTTTTTTTTTGATTTTTTTAAGTGTGAGCTGTTAATCTGGTATACACGTACGTACTTTACGACTTATCCATTAACTCAGTTTCGGACTTTTAGAAAGCACAATGAAATGATTTTTAGATCTTAAGAGAAGTACCAACCCGTACAGCGGAAATCGTTTTGAACCTCAGGCCTAACCTATTCCATTTGAACGACAATTAGAGCAACGCCCTTACACAGCGGGTCGATTATTCATTATGACTGGCTACCAGTGGCTGATCGACCCACAGCCCGGTTTTTTGCTATGAGCTTTGATGTTAATGAAAGTACTGGCGCCCATTCAAGCCGTTGGACGAAAGGGTGCCCACCTAAGACACCAATTCTGATGATTGCCGGTGACTCTATTTGCTTGAATAGGGTGGTTAGGTAATAATATGTTAGGGGTAGAGGTTTGTTATAACGCAAGGCTAATTGTAAGATGAAAGTAAACCACTGAGCGACTACATAAAGCGAGTCACACGGAAAATAGTCCAACCGACGGATTGAAATGAAACCCGATGTAACTGTATCTACCTGTTAACATTTTACAAGAAATCTGTCGCTAAAATCAAGCAAATTGTGTAATGGTGTCGGCGTGGGAATTGCTGACGAAGATGTAATGGCGTTAGAACAATAAACGTAGTGTGGAAGATTGTCACATAGAACTAGCGAAATGTTGACGGTGCCTGGTCTGCTTCCTGCCAGCAGTAATAATTTCACACTCGATCGATATTCTATTGAATATAATGGGAAGTATACGCCCTTTATGTTGTAAACGACTAAAAATAGAACTTCAAACCTCACCAACAACATATACCACTTTATATTACTATTTATTGTATATGGGACACTTTTCTTATAAATATATATTAATATATTATATTGTACGCCGGTGTTTATGTAACATTGCCATTGTTTGGATTATTACTAGGAAAATAAAGCGACCTGCCAAGTTGCTTTATCGGCATTGATAAGGTCTGTATGCGATCAGAGCCTCGGTGGCCAGTGTCATCACCTATAGGTTAAATATAACCGACCGAATGTGACGATTATATTCAACTCGCGTATAATTGCTTTGAGTCGTCCCGTAGCGTCGATTGTTTGCACCTAATAGAGTTCGAGCCATCGCCTGTGAAGTGTCGTTAGTGCCACAGGCGAGGGTTTCGCAACTCGCTCGACGGGTAGGGAAAAAGGCGGCAAGTAATTACTACTCATACAAGATCGGTGGAGAGAGAGAGAGATGAAACTGGTGCCGAGATATATGCTTTGTTGAATTATTCAGTCTTTATTGCTGAGTAAGCCGGGTTGGAAGTTCAGTAAGCTCGTAAAATCTACTAACCACGCATTTTATATAGCAGCGGAACATTTAAGTGTTGAAACCGTATTATGTATTTGTACTGAGGCTTTTATATGAACGAAAGTAAGAAGATAGTAACTGAACTTGCTGAAAGCACGTCGGAGCTGCAATTCCCAGAGTTCGGCCAAAGTAGTAAATTGTGCAATACTACAGATCATATAACAATGGCTCCGAACGTATCCGGACGATTTAGTCAAGATTATTACGACGAACCGACTGCCGTGAGTCCTGATATAATACCTGCAGAGGAGAAATCGAGATTAGAACGCGAAAATCGATTAAAATGTGTCTTACTCGGCGATGGAGCGGTTGGGAAGACAAGTTTAGTTGTAAGCTACAGTACGAATGGCTACCCCACCGAATACGTACCCACCGCCTTTGATAATTACTCAGGTAAGCCACGTTTAAAGCCTGTTCAGTCGATATTTCCGCAGTATTCTGATTGTTATCCTGATCAGCAGAAACTGTAGATTTCTTTAAAAAAATTGTAATAACATTTGTATTCCTCGTTTCTTTTTTATACGTTTAATAGTGTATTAACTTATGTACTATGCCATCCAAATAGATACCTGAATTGTGATATCTTAAATCAGTGGTATGAAATGGTGACGCAGAGGTATATGATATGTTACGGTGTCGTCAGTATATTAAACATTATGTGACAGATTAGGGATTACCAATCTTTTCTTTTGTCTTAATTTAGTTGTTGTATTCATGTTAATACCGTGGTTTGTCTATTTAAGTTAACATCATGCTTCTGCATTCTAGTTCGTATACAAATCGACGGGACAGCACTCCGGCTTCAAATCAGCGACACCGCCGGACAGGTACGCACTTTATGTTCTCCCTTATGCCCACTATAGTCTTACATAACGTTACGATAGCTACATGGATATGTGTTGCGTGGAACAGTTAAATTAATCAGCGCATTAATTAGGATATGGACTTTGTGCTGTGTATGGTGCTTTGATGTTCAAGCTCGCCAAGCTGTATAGGAACGTGGGGTAAACACAGTAGGCTCCCTTGGGTTTCACAGTAAATTCGCTTTGAATTGATAATAGGACCAACGCTGTGTTCTCTCTCGAGCACACTCACAGCCTTCCGTTCATTGTCAAATGACGTCACTGCTCTTGTAGTGTGCCTTATACGGTATACACCTCTATCGCTACGATACGAGGAGTGGGTATT
Source organism: Ciona savignyi (assembly GCA_000149265.1). NCBI lineage: Eukaryota > Metazoa > Chordata > Ascidiacea > Phlebobranchia > Cionidae > Ciona > Ciona savignyi. Next base: position 9,576 of record CH002875.1, read on the forward strand.
ACTAATATCATCCTGTGTTGTTTGATACGTAACTACGTTGAAAAGTAGCTATTACGAGAAACCGCTTGCTGCATTTGGCGGAAGTTCGCTTTGAAATGGGTAAACAATCATTCGCCGTCGTAATATCGACTTGATGACACTGTAATTATATCAATTAGAGAACCGTTATCTTCATCCTGCCACTTATAAATGTAACTGCGCAACATAAAGCTTTGACGTCATTAGCCGACCTGTCAACAATCGTTTTAATGAATTGAGTGCAGAGAAAATAGCAAGGTGTTATTTTGTTCAGAAAACTGTCCTTTATACGGTGAAAAGGCCCTCGAGATACAATAGTCCGACTTTGCAAGCTTGTCGCTTTATAGAAACCGTCTCCCGTCGAGCGTTTATTTATTTTCAATTGTTCCCTATTCTTTCTCCCAACCTATTGATGTGTTTTGTGTGGCGGGGCAGGACAAAAGAAGCCGCTACGCTCATCTGCACACATGTGGACTATATCCGGGGAAAGGTTCTGATTATCTTCACATCTATTTTGGTCAATTGTGCGCGAGACGCAAGGCCAGGACCACCTTCGAGAAAAAAAGAAGAAACATCTCCACGCCATATACGTAATATGTCTAGAAGGGGCACTAAATTAGGATGTTTATGTCGAGAAATTATGACCCCTTCTGTGTTTACTGCGGTTCCTGCCTTGAAAGATCATTTTCACTTTCGAGGAAGCCAGGTGTAAACCTTTCTAAATGTCTCCTAAAACAAACTCTCTATTGACGTGCTACGAAGAACATCCCACACGGTCCCGCTCGTTACAGTCAACCTTGTGACGCGTTGGGTAGATTAGTCCGTGGGAGAGATGTCGCAATTTATTATCAAAGTGCCTTAAAATCAGGCCAGACACGGCAAATGACGAGGTTTTATTGTATCAGCGTCACGGGTCCGCGAGAAAACACCGTAATTAAACGTATGTCTAACTTTCGTTGCTATTTTCAGCAACAAACTCACTGATCTCTTATTCCAATGAACACAACATCGCCCGCAGAGTAATCAGATTATGAAGACGTATTATATTCCAACATATTGCTTACCCGTCTTATTTGTTTACGTTCTTTTATATCTGGATTACCGGCGCCGTAAGCGTCTTTTCAGTGTCACTTGAGTTTTCGTACAAAGATTGACTCCGCTCGAGTGTGAAATAGTGTTGTTTTTGTCCAGATCTTATGGTTGGTAACTTCCCTTATCTAAACGTGGCTACAGATTTCTCGACTTGTTTCTATAGCCGCGACTCAGCAACGATTGGAAGCTATTGTTGCTCGAACTGCTGTCTGAGCTTGATAACAACCAAGTTACTTGAAAAAAATAAAAACCGTCCACGTACACTAATTTTGTCTGCGAATCGAACCGGAGTCACGGGGTTTTGTTTTCATTTCGCAATGTTCGGTTACGAGCGGATATGTATGATGGGAAATGTCTATAACCAGCGCGGCTAAGTGCCAATTTTCAAGCCATAAAAGTAAATCAATAGCTGCTATAGCTACCGTTTCCACTGCGGTTTTGAAATAAAGCGATCTGTTTGGTTTTCAAGGAAACGGCGGGTTTTATTAAACGGAAGGTTTTATTTAACCGCACCACGCTATGTGCTGGTTGAACTTCGGACTATTAATACGAAATATGGGAATCTTTTGTGCGGGCGTTCCTACTCTCAAAATTCGAACGAAATCGGAGGTTTTAGAATTTAATTAAAGTCACATTTCACGCCTTCCAGCTTTGCTGTTGTACATAAAATTAAGCTGCTCTTTGTTGTTACAGGATGAATTCGATGGGATGAGACCGCTTTGTTATCCCGGTACCGACGTGGTGCTGGTTTGTTTCAGCGTGGTTCGACCTACTTCTTTATGCAACATTCGAGATAAGTGGCTGCCCGAGATTAAGAAGTATCTACCAAAAGTACCCGTCGTGCTCGTTGGAACTCAAACCGATCTGCGAACTAGCTTAGATGTACTGGTCGATCTTGCAAGATACAGGTGAGTTCCCACGCACTTCAACCACTTTAGTATACATGTTGGTCATTTGTCGTTGTTACCTACTATTTGTATATACAAAATTGTGTAATGCATCAGTTAGCGCGCCAGATTTACTTGCGTGTTTAAAACTCCTTCCGTATTTAGTAAACAAACAATGTATACGCAGAATACTCTAATTAGTTATGACAGGCATTTCTTTTTTCTTTGGTTTGAGAATAAGAATCTATACAGTTTATACATTTCTTGGTTTCCCCTCCCCCCAAATTGAACAGTGGCTGGTAAATTTTCTACCAAATTAAATAAGAAATGGCTTTTAACAATAGATAATTCGTGTTACAGTTAAATAAATGATAAAAAATGTAACCGGTGTGTTAAATAATATTCCTAGATAACCCTGTGTGAAATTAACAACAAAAGATAATGTATATTTAAAAAGAAAGCGTCATTTAAAAAGCGATTCGAAAATTAAAACGTTAATTCCATATTTCTGACTGTCAGTCAAATTTGACTGTCTCAGTTCGTAAATTCGCACGCATTCGTGATATTAATAAACTCATTTGTCCCTTTAGTGAACGGCCTATCACGGAAGAGGAAGCCGCGGCATTTGCAAAGCAACATGGCGCTTGTGGGTACGTGGAATGCTCTGCACTCACTCAGAAAAACCTCAAGCAAGTCTTTGACACCGCCATTCTCGAAGGCATGGAATTCGCAGAACGCAAGCAGAGAAAGAATAGTCGCAAATCAAGGAACGACTACCAAGCGGGGGTTATTTGATAAGAGCAGCAAGAAGAGAACTTTAAAATGTAAGCCACGTGCATGGTGGCGAAAATACTGCTGCGCTGTATAATTTCACACTACATTTAAACAAAGTTCCTTACTGTTCCACCACAACCCTGTAAAATACGTTTTAAACGTTCTACACACGCTTATATTCGTGACACCATCTACAAGGTCAAAATTGGTTGAATTTAATTTTTTCGCCGAAACTGTTTCGGCTATTGTAGCCGATTTCTAAACACGGCATTTACACCTTGATGTGGGCTATTGTTGCCAACTCTGGCAAAACACTGTGCTTCTCATTTATTTATGCCCCTAAGTCATTGCGAGTGGTAGCAACACTTGGTGCACGCCTCTTTTTAATTTATCTGTTTCGTCGCCGTTTCGATCAACTAAACTTTTGCATCAGCTGGTGTCACCAGGGCCAGTGTATGTATACTATGTTGATCTGTTAATCCAAACTCGCTGTCTCTTTAATTGATTATCAGCTATGCTAAGTGCTCGAGTATAAAATGCAATACACGATTTATGCCTCCATATTACGGTATTTTTGAAAACAGATAGAACAATTGGTTTTAGCTAAAATTTTTTTGGCGGAGACAGTTATATATGTGTACCAGTTCAAAAAACTTGTATAAAGAAAAAAGCATAGAAATGTATGTACAAATAGCACCGTAGACAAGTATAATCGGAACAACCTAAACAACACTGAAAGGCACAACTGCACAAACTGTAAACAATTAATATAAATCCCCCCCCAAAAAAGATTCAATTATTTGCTAAAGAAATTGGATGCATCATTTACACACAGCTGGGTACCACTATAATGCGTTCCCACTCTATAAGAGATTCTTCACAAATTATAATGTGTTATACAATATAAAACGTTAAGTAAGATGGCAGCACCATTCTTAGGTAAACTTGGTCGAGGAATTCACTAATCACTCGATCAGTTGCCCTGGCGGTGGTAATCTCGTAACTGCGGTTACATTTACGTGGCCGAAAGGCAACTGCTCATAATTTTCGACTGTGCAGTTGCTTATTCAGTTTTTATGAATAATTTCCATTTTTTGATTGAAATTTAAAAACCAATACAATGTAAGCATTACTGTATACAATTTTAGGTCTAAAGGCACTGTAGTCTTTTATCGCATTCTTAGTTATGTTGGCTTTTACGCCTGCAACGCGTGATTTGCAATTTTACAAAACAGAAAAAAAATATTTGATCAAATTAGCCTATTACCAGCCAGAAACCCTTAAAAAATTTCTACGGCATTTACTTCATTGATTATTTCCACAGGGTAATTTCCCGAAATGTGGCTGTTTATACGATTAGTTATCTTATTCGCACCACATCGGATCGTCAACGAGATTGTGTTGGGTCAGAATCAATACTGCGAGGTCGGTTGTGTGTCTTGGGTATTAAGCACTGCGAGGAAAATCCCTACACCCAGTCGTTTATTGGGCTGAACAAAATATGTAGTAATGTCTTTAACATATTCAACAATAACTCGGGTTAACCCGTCTGTAGAAGGAAAGGTAATTTAACGATTAAAACAATAATATTCTTGTTTGGTGAAAAATATTCTTGTCAATTTTGTATAAAATAGGTGCACCGATTATCAGCACACGGCGCCTATTTGCACAACTGCAGGGTGTCAGCGATTTTTCAATTTGAGTAGACTATCAACGAGATGTAAATATGCTTTTTCTCTTGCCTGTTAGTATCGCATTTTACGGAGCATGGTCTGTATGGTTAGTTCGTGACAAACAACACAGCATGAACAAATAACATGCTAATTATTGCCTCTGTTAACATCCGTTCCATACAGCTTAGTCTTCCGCAGGATGTTTTTATCATCTAAAACGCTTAAAAAGTCGTGAGATTATGTTTGCATCGCATTCGTTTTTGAAACTTTAAACAAGGGACGATCATAAAATGAACAGGATACTTCTTCTTTTGCTGGTTGCGACTTTCTTGACTGTTGGTTCTGTAAAAGGAGACTACGTCCATTACAGGCATTGGGGCAAGTAAGTATTATTGCATTACGGCAATAACTTTAAGGCCAACTGTATAATAAACCTTCGTATTTTTTTAGTTGTTCTCCATCTTATAAAATTTAATTTTATAGTTTATGTTTTTAAAGATCCTTACGCAGGTTCAAGATATTTAAGTCTCTATATGGCTTATCTCCACCATATTTATTTGATTTGATTTTTAACAATTCATTTTTTCGTTTTAGATGGAACCACGAAAAGATGGAAGGTATTTAATAACGTTGTGTTTAATGTATGCTAAACTTGTTGTTGTACCGATAACACATGCCAAAAAATCGACTAGTAATGTTTAACTGTATTTTGCATTTGTTCTGTAGAAATGGTGGCTGACGAAGCAAACATACAAGAATTGATGGAAGCTAAACTCGATAGCTTGAATTAAAACTGCGCGTCATGCAAACGTGCCAACCATCGTAAATTGTGATTTTTATTTTAAGTTGTAAACGAACGAAGCAGAGATTTAAGTATTCGTGTGTAAACGGTTATGATAGTGTTAAGCGTATAGTAGCCTCACTGCACATAGTTAGGAAAACGCAATGGTAAAATAATGAGTGCCCAAAGTCTGGTTACTCGAGTTAGCACAGTGTGGTGTAGGCTTATATGACTAAGACGTTTCTACTAATATAGTTCAACAAAAAAAACATAACGCAACATCTTATTAAACACATAACGTAATAGCGGAACTTTAAGAAAACTTTAAAGCAGCGATTATTTAAATCGGTGGGTTTTAATTTTCACACCAGTCCTATTTGCAAAGTTTTAAGCTTTCAGCGATATTCAGATTTGTGTATAGTCTAATACAGTACCGAGATATAAGGATCCTTGTACCTTTTACGTGTTCGTGTTAGTATTTATCCGAGCACAGATAGGATAGTATCGAGGTATATATTATAGTATACATTCGGGATTTTTAAAGTACATAACATAAATGGGAAAACGCAAAGCTGAAATACCGTCCACAGTCCGGTTGCCAAAGCTAAAGTGATGTATAGGTGGGTATATATAATTGAGTCCTTATTTTCTTTACTAATAGTCTTAAAAATATATAAAACAAAACGAAAATGCGAACAGCTCAAAAACGAAAAACAGATCAAGCTATATTTAAAACAAAGATTCTGTAAAAATTACACATCGATTATAACACTAGGCTTTTTGCAAAGGTTTAGGCTGTCAGCAATAGGCCTATTTAGATTTGGGTATACTGCTCTGGAGATATATAGATGTTTGTATAACTTGCCTGTTTGTATCAATCACCATTTTACGAAGTTTGGACCATATGGTTATTTCGTGAGGAACATCACAGCATGAACGAACAACCATGCTGATTATTTCCTCTAACAATATCCGTTCAATGCATAGTAAGCTTTCTAAGGATTTTTTTATCACGATGTTTATACGCTTGGTAAGTCGAGCGCTTATATTTGTATCTCATTTGCTTTAACGAAACTAAACAAGAGAGGAGCATAAAATGAACAAGATTTTTTTGTTTTTGCTGGTTGCGACATTCTTAATGGTTGACTTCGTAGAAGGAGACTTGGTACATTACAGGCTTTGGAACAAGTAAGTTATTTTTTATTACGGCAATAAGGTAGGCTAACTCTATGTTGAACCATTATAATTTTCAAAGATCTATCGAATACACAGGGTTTAGATATTTTAGTTTCTATGTAGTTTCAGCCATATCTATTTTTAACTTTATTTTTTTAATCTTCGTTCTAGATGGAACCACGAAAAGATGAAAGGTGAAATATTTGTTTTTAAAGTAAACTGAACTGCTGGTTGTAAGGCTAATGTGATAACATAATCCTGGAAGATGCGACCAATATAAATTACCTTTTGCGTTTATTCTGTAGAAATGGTGGCTGACGAAGAAAACATACAAGAATTGGTGGAAGCTAAATTGGATAGCTTAAATTAAAATTGCGCGAAATACAAGCATGCCAACCGTTGTAAATTGTGTTTTTTTTAATTGTAAACGAGCGAAGCAAAGTATTCATGCAAGTACAGTTAAGATAGCGTTGAGTGTATAGCTATATTTAAAGTGTTGGGTGTATAGTATATTTAAGCTTTAGAAAGTACAAAACATAGTTAGGAAAACGAAAGGTAAAATAATGAGTGCCCAAAGTCCGGTTACCGGAGTTAGCACAGTGTGGTGTAGGCTTATATGACTAAGACGTTTATACTAATATAGTTCGCCAAAAAAACATAATGTAACATCTTATTAAACTTATCACGTAGGCCTAATGAGAAATAGTTCAAGTAAAATTTAAAGCAGCGTTTAATTTAATCAGTGAGTTTTAATTTTCACACCAGTCCTTTTTGCAAACTTTCAGGCTTTCAGCGACACTCAGATTTGAGCATAGGCTAATACCGAGATATAAAGATCCTTCTACCTTTTAAATGTTCGTGTTCTTATCTTCATTAGCCATGTGATTATTGCGTGGATAAAATAAACCGCATAAACGCAAAATTGTACTGCCCAGTAGTAAATATAAGATGAAGCGCTATCCCGATAATTTATATTATTATTACAATTATATTTGTATAGTTGGTTATATTAACAAAGTTTAAAAAAATTGAAATGCAATATTAAAACAACAGCGTATTGACGTCGCGGTTCTAATACAGTTAATTCAACAATGTTTCACGCCAGCCGCTATAGCTCAGTGGTAGAGCACTGGTCTCGTAAACCAGGGGTCGTGAGTTCAAACCTCACTGGTGGCAAGTTAGTTTGGTAAATTAATTTATGCAAACCTTATTTGATATAAATCAGAAGTAAAAATCTCATATGGAAATACAATATTATAGCATTTAAATCATAAATTTTAAATTGATTCGGGTTTGTTTTAAAAAATAGTTTAAGCCTACCTTTTTCTTCTTATAATAATTACATCTTTTATCTTTAAACAGCTATAACCGTATTTACATTGTTTATACGCATTTACGCGGTTTATATAATATTTATAATTGTTAAGAAGAAATTTCTATGAAAAACGGTTACTACAGCAACCAAAACGCCCGAAATATTTGTTCTGAATGAAAATTGTATGAAAGGTAAAGCATAGATATCAGTTTCAGTTACAACCTACAAATATAAAATACCATTAAAATGCAACCTGCATTTTCTGCTATATTTAGTAATCTTCATGGGAGATATTATGACTGCTGTTTATTAGCCTGGCGTTCATTATATAAAATCTCAAATTTGTATGTATCTTATACTGAATACAGAAAAATAGTTTAAACTATAAACCTTGTGAATTAAAAGCACCATTTCCAAAGATAGTCAAGGAATTTATACCAAAAAAATTTACAATGGAAGAATTTGGAAATTCAAGAGAATCTTGGTGTGCTGTTGAGCTTAATAAATCACAATCGTGGTGCAGAACAGAAAGACAACATTACAAAGTTTGTTTTCTTGTTGTTATACTATATCTGCTGATCATTTACTAATCTGGTTACCATGGTTCTTACTGCGATTCAATCATCAATGAGGTAGTCAGGTTCATATTTTTCAGCTGCATTAAGTATTCAGATGACAACTGTTCATTTTTATTATTTTAAATAATTTTTTATGACGGTTAAGTTGCGCATGTTTTTATTGCCTTGCAAACTGTAAAATTTGTATCAGTCATTGTTACTTTAACATCCACCAATATCAAATTACCTTATTGAGTTTTGTCATATATATATACCACAGTCAAGAAATGCCCGGTGGATATAGGATATTCATGTCTATCCCCATAAATGGAAAAACCGAGGGACTTAACACAGAGGCTATCGTCAGATCATCTTGTGCCCACCGTCGGGTTACCAGAGCTATTGCAGTGTATAGTATGTGATACACACGTTCCTTAAATTTTAGTAGAACCCACTAATCTGCTGGGTTCACACAATGTCTGTTAAGTGCCTTGCACTAGGACAAATCCGACTAGCCAGCGACCAGTTTCGAGTCTGCAACATTTCGGTTGAAAGGCATCACACTAAACCATCAGATTAACTGGTCAGTGTTCATAATAAATTATGTTATTTAATTGATTTCGTAATAAAAGCCATATAAACTTACACAGAACAAATAGTTGAAATACTGATGTAAAAGCGAATCCATAGCAACCGCCCCTCAAATTAGTGCAAATTTTATGGTAACTGGCTGGATTAGTGTTTATTTTTGTTGGGATAGAATATTCAGGTCCACCGTCTGATTGTCTAGTTGTGCTATTGTGGTGTGTTTTATGATTTAGACGTTCTTTCAATTTGGCGGAACCCAATATTCCACTGGGTTCCGGCAATATCCATTAAATGGAAGTTTCTAACCTGCAGCTGAAAGGCAACGCACTCATCCTCCACGAAGCTAATCGGTCATTTTTGTACGACTAACTAAACACATGATTTATTTAAAGCTACAATCCTACTGGTCAAATGACAGTAAACCAAACTACAGTTATACTCCTACTATGCTACACTATATCAAATTACACAACAAGGTAAATTTCTTCTTTACAGGAAAATTTTAACAGCTCTGTATTCAGTCCTAATCGAAATATGGAGGCCGAGCAGAGGTGTAAGTGGAAAGTTGAGTCCCCAACACACAGAGAGAAAAGGCATTATGCAATTGCCCGTAAGATAATTAAAAATGATAACTGATTTACCCTGTGCAACATAATTTCTTCGATTATGTTATTTACATGGCCACATTAAATAAAGGAAAATCTGTTTTTTTAAATTCCAAGTATACTTTTAAAACTGACCTTTTTACCAATCCAACAAAATTGTAAAACAAGAAGTGAAATGTATTGCAAGTTTTATTTTTAAGTGAAGGCTGTTAAAATACAGATACTTAACTAAATTTTTTTTTAACATTATATACATGCTGGGAATCATGGAAAATGTAAAGAAGTCCAAGAAACAAAAACTGAACAGTCATTCCTGGATCAAAATATAATTTTTCTTTTTCTTTGCAGATTCATATCAACTGAAGTTTTAAAACGATGAATACTTTTTGCCATAGTTCTTTTAACATGTCATTTGCCATTGTAAAGCGAATATTAATATATTAAACAAGGCAATATTTTAAATAAAACATGAATATTTTAAATTTTACACGGTGCTGTTGGAAAAGAAATTATTGCTGTATTGAAAAATTGCTAAAAATCAATCATGATGCTTTGACAGAGATTAAAAGTATTAGTAATAAAGTGATAATTTTGCCAAATTAATTTTATTTAATATATTTAATATGATATATGTGCGGTACTGGTATTTAGTTGTTTTTCAGGGAGGGGACAGTTTCTACCGTAAGATTACTAAGGTTGACTGCATTGGTAGTATATTTAAACAGTTTTTGATGAATTTCTTATTGGTGTTAAACGAAATATAAATCAAACAGGTAGTAAAAAATACATAAATTTTACAGCAAATCGTTTTACATAAAATTAACCCTATAACCTACAAAATGCTTTAAAAACGATCAGACACTTCCACACAACACCCAAAATGCGGAAAATCCAAGTTAAAGCGAGTTTATAAATGAGCCTGACACCACTCTAATAAACATTTGTATGCATCGCCGGAATATTTGTTGTTGGCGTTTGTCTCTCCTTTGAACCACTCAATAAAAAGGTTCTTCACTTTTTTTCAGCAAAAGAAATTGACCAAGTAACACGTAAGCCTGTGTAGAAAGCAAATGTAAGCAAAATCCAATGGTATAATCAATGTTCTGCTAATTAATGAATATTTATAATAACCGTTTCTTGTTTGTCTGGAGTTCATAAAAAAAAACAGGACCCTTCATCATCAATCTTTAGACTCAATTTTTGTCACTAAATCTAAATGTGAATTGTTACAGAATTTAGCATTCATTCCTTTTCCAGACACTGCTTTGACTAAGACTACCCAATATCACCGAATTCATGCAATGTCTGCATTTTCTGTATCCTGCTTCTTTGAGATTCAATTTTAAATTACGTAAACAGCAATAAAGAAATATTAATGATACATAACGCTACTGATACCCCTTCCATATAAAAAAACATATTTATTATTTATATACCAAACCTAGAAACTAGCAAAATTAATACACTACAATAAGGAGTCCTTACTTGATACAGTTGGGATAAGTTTCAAGTAGAAATCCTGAATAAAAATTGCCAAGCAAAATAACACTAACCTAATAATTTAGTTGTGGTTATTTTTAGGGAAAAGCTAACATGATCCTTTTTACTATACTTGCTAAATTCGTAAGTGTGGTATAAAAGGATAATTTGGCCGAAATTGGCCCTGTTTTAATGTGGCCTAATTTTTTTTGTCACACAATTAAAGTTAGTAGGTTTAAAATCCCATGATGTTTAATGGTTGTTTGACAAATTAATTAAGATAATTAATCAGATCAATGCTACCCAATGCCTCATTGAATCCATGCCCGTCTTTTAGTACGAAAAGTGTTGCAATATTGGAATAAGTGATGTAACAATGCAGCGAACAGAAGACACAAATTAGCCTAAATTGACTTGTATGCGTAGTAACTTGGTATAGATGTAGGTTAATGTTCATTTTGTACATATAGTATAAGCAAGAAAATAATTTAATAAACACAAACAAACCACACAGGCAGAACATTATTAAAATTATACAAGTATCCTCGTATTTTGGCCACATATATTAATTGGAAAAGGGTAAAGTCGAATAATAGGCAAATTTTTAATTGTATAACTATAGGTTTTAACAACACTAGGCCTATGCAATAACTTTTTAGATTCAAAGGTTCTACGAATATATAGACAAACAGGAAAGCATGGAAATTGGTTTTCCATGCCGATTGGATGTTTTGTCACCGTGAATATATAGCTAAAAAGCACTTTTTATACACGTTTTTTTGTATTTTCCGATGCCTATGATCCCATATCAAAACCAACATACTAACGTATACAGCCAACTTATTATCTATTTAACTTTTGTGTTCAAGTTTAATAATGATAATTTTGTACTTGATTGATAACTATTAAACTGCAATTTAATGTCAACTGTTGCGGTAATGCAACATGTTACGGAATCACTCTAGTCATTTTTTTCCGTATGCAAAATTGATTTATAGAAAAAACAAGGCCGGTTTATAGAGATAACTTGGGTATTGTAAGTATACATAGTATGTAGATTTTTTGGACCTCTTTGTTTAGAAATCTTTGGGCAACACAACTTTGTAAAAGTAAACACACATACTGACATATAGCATGACTGGTAGATATTCGCACAAAACAATATATTAAATTTAACGTGGATTTAGCTGTTTAATTATGGCCCAGTTCGATGTAACTACTGTATTTACATGTCTACTAGATGCAACTAATATATGCTAAAATGGCATAATAAAAAACCTTGCAACAAAGCGATATATAGCCAACATCCATCCAATAACAATGGTATTTACCTTATCAAATCCCTTGTCGATAAGTTTTTGTCCTATGACCTTTCCTACACCAGCAATATCAGTTACAGGTTTTTCTCCCATTGGCTCCCCAACAAAATCTGCATGCTTTTGTGACGTAGAGCTCATGTTAATAGAATTCAAGTAGAATAAGATTGTAGAATAGGAAACCGAAATCTTAATGTGCTGAAATATAAAAGTGTGAAATTTTGCATGTCAAACCTCTAACCTGTAAACCAACATTTTTTGCCGCATTGAAGAAGAAAAATTATGATTCTTAAAAAAGAGTGTGATCTAACAGACTAACAGCTTATATAACCCGACTGTAAGAACCAAGTAATTTGGCAACTGCAAGTGTTGTGACTAGAGCTGCGAAAAATTAACGTTGTGACTAGAGCTGCGAAATTAAATAAAATTTCCAAAATTTCTAAAATTTTAATTTTTTGATGACGTCACTATCTGGCCATCCACGTCATATTCTTTCTTATATAATGTTATAGTTTTTGATCTTTTGACAATACAGCTTAACTTAGTTTTACAAAGTTACTCAGAAACACATTTTCTACAATTATATTATAATTTTGATTTGATGACGTCATCAAAATAATATTACGTCACTAGTTTCATGTTATAGGTCTACCTATGCCAAAGTTTTTTTTTATGAAAAATGTTACATTATGAATTTAGATTACTATCAAGTCCACATTGAGTTTTTTTACTACTTTTCTTTGAAATAAATTATAAATGAAGTGTTTGAACCAAATTGCAGACTATAACCGTAAAGATACTCCAAACCACCCCAAAAATGTAAAAAAAAACAGGTAAGATCACATCTGGGACATCCCAAGAAGCGAAACTGATTCTACTGTCATAGAGACATTAAATGAAACGAAAATTTTGAGCATAGTATAGAAAAAAAACGTTTTTTTGCGAGAATTTTCCCTCAGAATTAGTCCAAAAAAGTCATAAAATTCAACTAAACTTTACTTAAAAATTTTAAATGCAAAGTTATGTTTAATTTTGCTGTTTTCAAAAGATATATCATACAGCTTTCCAAAGAGACCAAAGTTTAGCAGTTTGGACAAGAAATTCTGGAGATTTTTCATTTTAAATGACCACATGTCAAAAAAGCCAAATTTGGTCTTATCGTTTTTAAAGGGTTAAACGACCGATTTAATGTTAGATTATATTTATACATGCTAAACGAAATGTCCGGATTCAAATTATTTTAACTCGCCGGTAATCACGCGCGTTATTTCTTTACTGTCCTTTACAGCTGCCCGACCTTTAACTTTATTTGCCAAAAACGGTGCCGATTTGATGGTAGTTTAAAGAAATCGGTTAACGGTTAACCGATTATTGTTACATCAGTTAACCGTTTTTTAAATTAACCGTTAATTCGCAGCCCTAGTTGTGACACAATCTGTATTTTCTAAACTGTGGTTCCTAGAAATAGTATTCTTATAAAATGCTAAACAGTAAAATATTAAATGAAGATATACCGGTACTGTAATTTTTCATTGGATTATTTATTCCTAATATAGTTTAAATATTGCAGAACAGTTCCACAGTCCGAAAAGTAAGTTAACCGGTAAGACAATTTACAGAAACGGAACATATTAAGGGGTGTTACTATTGTTTCTGGGTATATATATATTTTTATTATACACATCTGATGATGTTTTGACACAAAATAATCACCCAAATGGATCGTTTTGCAATATTTCCCAATCTGTACATACCGAGAGAAACATGACTAAAAGGGGCATAACTCTAATAGCCTTACAGCCCATTCA